>CAKAOJ020000128.1:940000-957500 GCA_916701645.2 Sebastolobus alascanus
GTGGTGTGTGTAGGTGTGTGTGTGTGTGTGTGTGTGTGTGTGTGTGTGTGTGTGTGTGTGTGTGTGCCATACATTGGTCTGACAGAAAGAGGCTGCAGTGCAGTCATGCAGACTTAACCTCTACTGCTCGCTCTCTCGCTCTCTTTCTTTTTTCTCTTCCCTTTGCTCTATCAGACACACACGCATGAAGACAAACACACACACACACACACACACACACACACACACACACACACACACACACACACACACACACACACACACACACACACACACACACACACACACACACACACACACACACACACACACACACACACACACACACACACACACACACAAACACACGTCGATTCCCCAGCCACCCTGCGGCCTGTTTGTCTGCCAAATGAGTCCTGACTGCACGTTTACACCCGAGACCGCACAACAGTCTGGCACAGACACACACACACACACACACAGACACACACACACACGCACACACACACACACACACACACACACACACACGCACACACACACACAGGATAGCGCTCTCTCACGCCCCAGTTGCTACAAAGACACACACCAACACACATATCCAGGAGGCCTATATTTGTTTTCTTGTGGTTACGGGGCAAATGGGAACCAGTGAGAACCGATTGTGATGCTTATGAGTGCATGTGCACAGTGTGTGTGTGTACAGTTTGTGAAGCTAGTTCTAGATGCGTGTGAGTCTGTGTGTGTTTGTACGATAGTGCCCATGTACATCTGCAATAACTGATGCATCAAAGTGTGTGTATGTGTGTGTGTGTGTGGATGAATGTGACAGGTGTGAAAACTGGTTGCAATGCTGATCTGCTCGCAGTTATTAACACACGACTAGTCTTCATACTCTGTCTCTGCTGTGAAAAGGACTTTTTTGGCATAAATGTTATTTTAGAGCCCCGTTACAGTTTGTTTTATGAATGTGAGAGCTCATCTGTCTGCTGCAAGTTAAAAACCTCTCAATATACTAAAATGTCTTTTTATTCACCATTTTCAGTTGAATCCTTAATGCTATTTATTTCTGGGTACCTACTGTATCTACTGTACGGTAGCTGTGTTGTTGTGTCTCTGAAGCCAGAAGACATTTGGAAACGAGCAAACAAATTAAAAATGAATAACAAATATCTCCAAGTGTTAATTTTTCACTTACGACAACATTTTGATTGTTGTACGACCTCAGTATAATTTTTTGAATCTAAACAGACGGCTCAAAAAGACAAAGAAAAGAGAGAGAGTGTGAACATGGACAGGGTGCTGCCAGAAGAGAAGCAGGTCAGCACAGCGACTCTGCTGGACCACATTTGATCTGAATGAGCCAACTACCAACTTAACCCTCAGTGTGACTGTGACTGGGACAGAACAGGCCAATAGTCTGTCTCCCATCGTGTGTATCTCCCAAATTCTAACCTCCAAAGTACTTTACAACGTCACCTCGTATTCTGCAAAAAATCTTTCTGTGATAACTTATAGTCTGCAGATTAGAGGGTAGAGATGGTGGTGTTGATGTGACATCTCTTCCTAACTGGACACAATGCGAACAAAGGAACATCAGATTGTTTAAGTTTTTCCCAATGAAGATGTCGTAACTTTCTCTGTGCATCAGCGAACAGGCAAAGCGATGTGACGCCTGTTTGAAAACCCTCTTGCCCTGGCTCTATTTCTGCGAAGTTTCGTGCACCTCCAACCTATTTTCATTGGTCAAAATCGACGCTGACAGTTAATCAATAACACAGTGACATCGCTCGTAGTATATCTGAACGTTTTTTTTATTTCTCCAGAGTTAGCTCAGTTGCTGTATGTTAGGAAGAGGTTTGATATTAATGTGCAAAGTTTCAGAGGCTTCTGAATTTAAAATGCCTTTTTTTAAATATTATTTTTCTGACATTTTTTGCCTTTGTTGGAGGTATATGGAGAGTAAAGACATAAAACAAAAGTCCACAGCTGGAATCAAATCAGGGACGTCCCAGTTTTATATAACATACACTGGTTTACATTTGGAATTTAATGGTTTAACAGGCTTTTAAATGGTTTGACTTCTTTGTTATATTATCTGTTCCCTCAAACACATTTAGGTCTTTTGCCTTCTAAATCTTCCAAAGGTTCTCTCAGAGAAAGTAGGTCTGCTTTTAGTGGTTTTACATCTTGGCTGTAGATGACGGCCTCTGTATATGTGAATGGCCGTTTCAGTGCTCAAAACATGCCTTTTAATCCTTGCTTTTAATTAAATATATTGTAAAGCTATCTGAATGCAAGTAGGTTACAAAATACATAAAGTATGGTCGTCCATCTGCACACATCTTGCGTTCTTTGAGCACCCGCTTGCTCCGTCACCAGCGACGCGGCGCTCCGTCCTATTTGATCACGGCCCCGGGACACATTTAACAGGAGACTTCTCAGTCTGTCTTAACAATTTAACAGCCAAGAATCACACACTTATCACGAGTTATCGGCCTCGAAGTTGTAAGAATAAGCTTCGCACATTGTCATAGAAATGTAACACAACACGGCAAAACTGTATTCACACTAAGAACCGATAGGGAAACTGGATGTGTGCTGTAAGACGGGGGGTCATGTGGTGTCCAACAACACAACAACAGTGTAATAAACATGTGTAATAGACATGTAATAGACATATATTATCATTTCTTCTTCTCTAGATCTAATAATAGTCACCGTCTTCTTAATTTAGGATGCATTTTAAAAGCGGTATTAAGAGCTGTGATGTAAACTGTTTTATGGTCGTCTAGTCGCTCGTGGTCGGTGTGAGGAGAACACTGGATCGTCTGCGTGCAGCATGGACACGTATTGTGTTCTGCGGGGGACAGATTTAAGTCTTCTGGCCCACTGAGATAGAGATTGCATTAGGACACGTGAAGTGTCCAACAGTTACCAGCACATCGCTGCCATGCATGTGTGTGTATGTTCTGTATTCATCCCGTGTTACATGGCTCCAGTGCTCTCTCTCTCTCTCTCTCTCTCTCTCTCTCTCTCTCTCTCTAATACCACTTTCTGTACGCGTTTGTGTTTAAATTTGTGCACATTGTTGCATGCTGTGCAACGCAAGTGCTCCCTTGTGATGCCTTTTCACTGTGTGTGTCTGTGTGTGTGTGTGTAGCATGTGTGTGTGTGTGTGTGTGCGTGCACATTTCAAACTGTTTCGTACCATACGGCCAGACGCCGGCCCAAATGAACACGGACCCCCTGTGATGGCTTTGGCCGAGCTGAAACAACACACACAAGATATACGCACACGACAAGCACGCTGGCAAATGCTGTCACACACACACACACACACACACGCAAACACACACACACACACACACACACACACACATACATGCACACACACATCCACCAGCTGACCCAATTACACAGAGATGCGCAACGAAATGGAAACAAATCTACCCAGAGAACCAGCTAATTTAGAGGGGCTTAAAGACACACTCACACTCACACACACACACACACACACACACACACACACACACACCCACACACTCACATACACATGTAAAGTCACTTAGATTATAAAAAACATGTTTTTAAGTGGAGTTCATATTACATGAAAATGCAAATCCAAAATAAAGTTTATCTTTCATTGACAGAAAAATCGAGTTGCTCTATCGAAATCATTTCAGTGCATCAAAAGAGTGTGTGTGTGTGTGTGTGTTTGTGTGAGTGAATAGATGAACAAAATAGAAAAAAATGAACGTCCATTTCTATCCTCCCTTTTGCCTCAATCCTCCTCATTATTAGAAACGTGTCTGTACCATGTCTGCATTTATTCTGCATGCAAATCTGTGTCCACACTGCAAGTTTGTATTATTCTTTTACAGATATGTAACAGATACACAGATAACAGAAACACTGAAGCCAACGTGACACCATCATCACTCAATATGTTGTTGTTTGTATGAATCAGCCATATTTACCTTCTACTGTTGTTGTCATCCCCATCTGATCAGGGTTGGGTCACATTTGTTTTTGTGTGTGAGTTTAAGGTTCGGTTGAATCATTTTGCTCAAGTGAAAAAAACAAAACAGTTTAAATAACACTACTCTGCTGAAAAAGAAAAAAACACACATCTAAAGTCTACTGCCACTCAAAAATGTGTTTTTTTTCGATTGTTCCTTCACTTGGATGTTTGACCTTCACTGTGTACAATGACGTACGTGCAGAGTTTGATACTAGAAGGCTGTTTTCACGTTCATCTGCTGAAGGAAAGTTTCTCTGTGCTTCACCTTTAATCTCGCTTCAAGACGTGTACGTACAATCAGGATTTAGAAACATCAGAACTAGTTTGGAAGTAAAAAATATTTAAGTATTCATACATTCTAGATTTTCAAATGAGGGAGAAGGAGTAGATGCAATTTCAATCATTTTAACAAGATATTGAACCTTATTGGGGAAAAAATATCCAACACAAATTCAAAGAAGATCATTTTTTACATGTCTTGAAACATGTCGGATGTTTAAAAAGCCTTCGATCACATCTTGACATGGCCAAAACTTATTGTTGGGTTCATTGTAAATCTACAACAGTCGTGTTGGAGATTGATTAAGATTAGTGTTCGGTTTAGATGATGGTTAATCTTAGTTTACTGTAAAAATAACCGCCTGGTTGACTCTGTGTTTGAGTTGCACTTACTGTAAAAGAACAAAGGACAATAGCTGAGACATTGAATGAATTCGTTACACTATCTGTTACTTTCTAATACACATATTGCACACACAAACGCGTCATCACCTTCACCTTCATCCCCTCTAATATTGTTGGCTAAAATATCTCTTTTCTCTTTCTTTCCCCTTCCACCCTCCCCCCCTCTCCTCCCTCCATATCCCCCTTTTTTCTGTGTGCGGCCTCGGGGAGAGTGGAGCAGTCATAGGGTTGCAGTAGCCTCTAATCAGTGTGAACAGCAAGCTAATTACCAAACCCTCAGCCCGGGCTGACTGTTAATTGCATACATTAGACACCATCAGCAGCACTGCAAGATTAACACTTAAAATCTTCCCATTGCTGTAGTGGGGATGAGTGCTCTGTGTGTGTGTGTGTGTGTGAAAGAGAGAGTCAAGGGGAGAGAGACAGAGGTGGAGAGGAGGGTCGTGTGCTGTATTGTGTGTGTGTGTGCATGTGCGGTGTGTGCTGCCTCTGTGGTTGCGGCGGGTGCTAATATTTAACACTTAATTAGAGCCAAAATGGAGACGCGGCAACACAGAGATGTGTGTGTCGAGTGTTATGGCTGTTGCCGTGGCGGGGGATGCTCGGGGTGGGGGGGGGGCAGCCGGTCGTCGAGGGCGACCCGAAGTCTCCGTGGAGACGACAGATGGAGTGACATTAAGAGCATTGCAGTGGAGGCATTTCAAATAATAAAATATCAATATTTACATTTTAATTACCCACTTCTAGCTCCGCCAGGGCCGTGTCAAGGAGTGTGTGGGTGAGTGTGTGTGTGTGTGTGTGTGTGTGTGTGTGTGTGTGTGTGTGTGTGTGTGTGTGTGTGTGTGTGTGTGTGTGTGGGCATGTGCCACAGCCAGCTCCACTGGGACCATCATGTCTTCTTGTCTCTATATAGAGTCAAGAGTGCTGCTCGAGTGACAATACTCTGCTCTGCTCTGCTGGAGAATGTCTTGGCGAAATAACTCATTTCAACACAATTTCTATTTTCCTACGTTATTTGTCACATCTTCCTTTTTTACTTTCTCTTTCACTTAATCCATCCCATCTTCCTCTCATCCTCTAACTCTACATCCTGTCTCTCCCTCCTTCCATACAATGCTGATGCAGGCAGGAATGACCACTCAGTGTGAGAGAGAGAGAGAGAGAGAGAGAGAGAGAGAGAGAGAGAGAGAGAGAGAGAGAGAGAGAGAGAGAGAGAGAGCACACAAATCTGTCAGGGGAATTAACCATGTGTACACAAAACTGAGAAGCTTACACATCAACCCTCTCTGTCTGTCTGTCTCTCACACAGACAGACAGACACACTGCTGACAGACAGGTTTGGAGACAAAAAACTAAGGCTGTCTGGAATACAATTTTTTTGGGCTTCGGTTAGAAATATTCGAAGCTTTGCGGTGCAGCGCAGCACGCTGACATGTTCTTCTGTCTGTTTGTCTCCATCTCCCCCGTTTCAGTGCCGCACTACTGTACACACACACACACACACACACACACACACACACACACACACACACACACACACACACACACACACCTCTCCACACAACAAACAGCGATATCCGTCCGATAATAACTAATAATAACTAATGCTGAATATGAATAATGTTGTGGGATTATTCCTTATTTCATGGTTATTTGAGGATTTATACTTTATTATTACATACTTATATTAAAAAAACAAACATTTGAATACTGATTTGGAGGACGATTACCATGGTAACCATTCAGGTCAGCCCTGCAAAAAAGATTCAGTTGAAAAATAAAAAAAGGTAAAAGAATAAAGAGGACATAATGTGAATATTTGTACGGCTATACAGGTCAAAGGTTATCAGACTAGGTAAAAGACAGCTGGACTTACTGTTTTGTTTTGGTGACATTTTGCCACTTACTCAAACGCGTCATTAGGAAACACACTAAGACACTGATTTGACCTTACATCAACATTCATACCGCAGGGAAAGTCACCTCATGTCTGTAGAGACTCCACGAGACACACAAAGAACGAATCTCTCTCATGCCATCGGCAGCATCCAGTCAGTGACAGACGCTACTGCCAAGTACGTTACTGCAACTTTAGCTTTGTCAGTTGGAACACATCCCAACTTAAAGGGATAGTCTGGGTGTTTTGAGCTACTTATCCATAGTAGATGTAAAAGCGTTAAAAGCCTAACCAGGGACAAAGTCTGCAAATTAGCTATGGCTAAAAGTCCTATATACGTTGCATCGGTTGCACTTTAATTAAGTGTAACAATGGCTATGTATTGTCCCTGTCCAATAAACTAATAAATAAAAATAAAATGTATTACCTACTGTACAGTAGATAACAGCATCGAGAAACAGGCAAGGACTACTTGCAGGGAAGCAAAGCAATACAGCGCTGTGGACGGGGACGGCAGAAAAACTTATTTTAGCCACCTAAATGAAAGGCTCACCAACGTTTAAGTGTATTTAGAATATTTTCACTGCTTTATCTTGTCGTCAGATGGCTCTTTCCGTCTGGGAACTGAACTGAAAGTGAAAGTTATCTCAGCTCTCTCCAAAGCCACGACAAAAACAAGATAGATACGATTCAATTTCAGTTCAGTTTGCCGTCGGAAAATATTCAAAATACAGCGTACACTTAAACTGATATTGATGTTTTTTAGGTGAACCTTTGTTTTAGGTGGCTAAAATAGGTTTTACTGGTGTCCCCGTCTACAGCACTTTACTGCTTTGCTTCCCTGCCGGTATTCCTGTCTGTTTCTCGATGCCGTTATCTACTGTAGGTAATACACCGATTGATAAGGACCTCATACTAAAGATTTCAGCAGCACACATTTGACAGTTTTCTGTGAGGAGGAATAATTTCTGGGGAATACCACATAGGCAGTGGTTAAATTATGTGAAGGCCAACTGGGTCAAGATGAAGATATAGATGAAGATCAAACAAAGATTTTAAATGAAATGATCTATCTATCTATCTATCTATGTATCTACCTACCTACCTATCTATCTATCTATCTATCTATCTATCTATCTATCTATCTATCTATCTATCTATCTATCTATCTATCTATCTATCTATCTATCTATCTATCTACCTACCTACCGATCCATCCATCTTTCTATCCATCTATCTATCTACCTACAGTATCTATCTATCTATCTATCTATCTATCTATCTATCTATCTATCTATCTAGTCTGCGCTGAATTCATTTTCCCAGCTTGTTCAATTAACTGGGTTGTGGCAGTCTATTGATCTCTTGGTGGATTACCTTTTCAGAACAATATCCTGCTATAACATATTCTCCTGAAAAGACAAAATCCATAGTCCAAGCATCAGCAAGTGGGCCGTCCTGCTATCTGAACCACTGGGCGGGAGAGTTTTCAAAGATGATTACATCAAATTCTTTGTTGTCACATTTATTTTGTCACTGTCACATAAAGACATTTTGCATTAGAAAAAAAAAAGCGGTATTGATTTATGAATAGAAACTTGCTGATTGTGGCTTTAAAACAGAACCCAATGGTCCCTTTCCAAGCCCGGTGTCTGTATATGAGATTATGAGGCTGTGTTGATTCTATCTTCCTAATCCCCCGTAGCTTTCCATAGAGAGAGGACCGCAGAAACTCCACAGGGATTAATTTGCCATTCACAGATTAGAGATATGGTCGCCAATATCATCATCCAGGACAAGCATGGAGAGGAAAGGCTCAACAATGGAGCGACGAGGAGAGAGAGAGAGAGAGAGAACAGAGAGAACGAGAGAGACAGACTGAAAGAAAGACAGAGATGAAAACGAATGCGTACAGAGAGAGACAGCCTCCTCTCCTACAGCGTCGTGCCTTAATGTCCTAGCTCCAAGACACGAACATTAGACCTCATTCCACCTCCTCATCTGGGCCTGAAAAAGCCGGGGCTGAAAATCTTAATTAATTGTCCAATAGTGCTGCGGGGTCATTATGCATTGCAATAAAGAAGCGTGTAATTATGAGATTTAACAGCCATTACCAAGGCCAGGAACTCATATGTCATCATCAGCAACCAAGCCAATAGTTTGGTAGGGCTGTGTGTGTGGCTTGATAGACAGCACACACACACACACACACACAAATGCACAATACACAATACACACACTCGCATATGTACATGTTGTTCATGTATAGTGTTTAGGTATATCAGAGAGAGGCAAACACACAGTTGTAGGTAAATACATATGCATGAGACTAATAGGTGAACACAAACTGAAAACACACACACACACGCACACACACACACACACACACACACACACACACACACACACAAACACACACACACGCACACACACACACACACACACACACACACACACACACACACACACACCCATCAGTCTGACCCAGACAATAAGGCAGCCAGCTGTGATAGCAGCCTGCAGATGAAACATCCCATCAAGATTAAATAGACACAAAAGTACACACATGACTACTGCTGTGTGTGTGTGTGTGTGTGTGTGTTTTGTGTGTGCATGTGAACGCACACTGAGACATGGTCCTCCGCCACACAGCAGGTGGGAAGTGACACACTTGTATAAGGATGAAGTGCTGTGTACAAACACATGCACACTATCCAGTGTACATTATTGAAAAACCAACTAGAGAAACAGGAAGTTAGACGAAAAACGTACTGGATTGATACTGAAAGAAGGAAGTAAATAGACAAATCTGAAGAGCGTGGCTTCCCACATACTGTAGAATAACTAAGCAGTGACTCAGTATGTCAACATGTCTGCTGTGAGAGCCTTGAAGAGTCTTGGTTATACTTTTGATCGTACAGCATCCTGTTGGAGTTCCTGTGATGGAGGAACAGAATCACTGAACGTTATTCTTTATAGACGTAGCTATCTAGCAATGCACACTGAGCTATGTGTGTTAATAAAACAGCTCAGGTTTACGTAGCTTCCATCTCACCAATAAACCTGGTTCGTTCTGTTATTTTTCTCCTTTTTCATCTCGTCTCTGCGCAGTGAGAAAGTGGCGTCACAAAGCCTCTAAACAAGTGAACACATTTTGTTTAAAGAAAAATTTCTCATCTTCATCTCGGTTCACGCTGCCTTAGAGCCAATACGTCTACAGATGTGTCTGTTTGCTCTAACTCACATCTTTGCATTGGCTTTATATGAAATCATGCCACATCTGAAATTCGCTTAGCACACCCAAAGTGACGTCATACCATCACCATCAGACAAAGCCTTCGCGGGGGTTCTGTAAAGCAGGTTTTCGCCTGTGTGCACATCCAATTTTTCTAACTACGCTGACGCAGATGGGCGGAGAAAATGGAGAACTTTGAGGATCTTTGAGATTGTCTGTTTGCTGCGAGGAGAAATCTGCACGGAGTATAAAAGATCCAAACACTTCTACGATTCCACATCAGCTCATGTCTGTGCGACCTTCCTTTAGGGAAGTTTAATAGAGGCTTAAGAGGTTACCCATCTATGCGTTTCATTTATTACCTGCAATTTTGAGGTGTTTACCAGATGTGTGTACCTTAACATACATTCAGACAAAGAACTAACAAGCTAATGGTTATATTTAATAAAACCATTTAACATATAGTTATTCTATTTTCCCTTTCACCACTGCTGGGCCACACACATGCACGGGGGAAGTCCCAAACTGTTTCCTATCAGCAGGTGTTTTCTTGTGTATGTGTGCATGTGTTTATACCTATATAATATATATATATAATTTGCCTGTGTGTGTGTGTTGTGTGCACAGACCATAAGTCGTCCCCAGCTGGTGACAGGCACGCTCCAATCCTATTTTCCCACCTGCTTATTCCCTGATGGAAAGGATGAATCCTGCGGACTGTTATTTAAGAATGATGGGTGGAGGATGGGAGGAGGAGAGAGAGAGAGAGAGAGAGAGAGAGGGAGAGAGCGAGCGAGAGAGAGAGTTATAGAAAGGGGGAATGAGGAGAAACAATAAGAAGAAGAGGAAGAAAGAGGAGAGAGAGAGAAGGGAAGGAGGTGAGGATGAATGACGGGGGTAAGAGAGGGAGAGGAAGACAATGGTAGGAGGAGAAACAGAGAGACTGAGCGCATAAGAAGAGAACATATATAGAGATAAAGGGGAGAAAAGGGAAGATAGAGACAGAAACAGTGAGGAAAGGTAGATAGATAAGTAGAGAGAGAGAGAGAGAGGATGGAGAGAGAGAGAGAGAGAGAGAATAACTATTTCATGCCTGTCTGTGAACTTTGCATGAACCGACAGAAATAATGTGATGCCATGACAAGCCTGTCCCTCCTTCCACTAGATTTGCTGCATGCATAGGTGTGTGAATCCCTGTATGTGTGTGAACTCTTTATATTGCTCTTGGTGTGTGTGTGTGTGTGTGTGAGTGTGTGTGTGTGTGTGTGTGGACATGTGTGCCCCAACAGATAGAATAGGATGATGATGATTTGAAATGGAGTTTGGCCTGTGCGTAATTATGATCATCTATCTTTATGCCCCGCCAGCATATCATATCATATCACATCACATCATCTCTCTCTCTCTCTCTCTCTTTCTCAGGCACACACACACACACACACACACACACACACACACACACACACACACACACACCCACACACACACAAACAGAAAAGCAAATTGAAAGTAGTAAAAGCTGACTGTTTGCTAGTGATGACTTGGATGATGATGGGCTCAGATGGTGCGCTGATTTATTTGTTACCGCTCGTCTGATGTCACATATTATAAAACTGTGCACGTCTGTGCATCCGTGCACATTTGTTGGTGTATTAGCGCTACTTTAGAAGTGTACGTTTGTGTGTTGGTGTGCGTGGTGTTTATGTATGCGGCTTCTCTCCGGTGTGTGTTGTGTGTGTGTGTGTGTGTGTGTGTGTGTGTGACAGACATTATTTGATGCAGATTAGTCAGTGTACTCAGATTGCAGGCTGTGTCTCAAAGGCTGACAGACAAATGAATTTGATTTGCTAATGTAATCAAACTAATAAGAAAAACAGCAATGGGCTGCTGAGCGCAAATCTCATGACTTCAATATTTGTGTTTTTGTCTCACTTTTGCTTGATCTATCTAGTGAATATCTTTCATCACTCAATATTATTTTAGAGATTAGCATCAAAAATTACTTTTAATCAGTGCCTTTAATCTGAAGCTGAGCAGAAAACAAACAGATTTTCATCAGAAAGCACTTTTAAACTCAATATACAGGTATTTCATTCACTTCATATCATCATATAACATCACAGGCTGCCTCTACTCTTCATGTGACTTCTTTGTTTTTTTATTTTTCGTTCTGAGTTCAGGTGTGATGTGGTGCTGATGTGGTGTGACACACGTGCACGCAGCGACGGCGACAGCTGGTAACATGTGTGAAGAAACTTGTGTCTGCATGTGTGTGTGTGTGTGTGTGTGTGTGTGTGTGTGTGTGTCCGTATGATGTGTGACTCTGAAGGCAGAAGGTGTGTGTCACCACCGAGGTGTGACCTGATAGAGGTAATACCAGTGTGTGTGTGTTCGTGTGGGAATATTTGTGTTGAGTGTGTGTGTGTATAAAACAATGTGTGTTTTTAAAGCAGACACCTAAAGCTGTGTGTGTGTGTGTTTGAGTGTCATCATAGGCACATCGTCATGGAAACACTGTCAACACGGTGATGACAAAACAAACACGGGGCGTCGGACAGACAGGAGAGTCAACACAGACTGAACGTGCGCTCACAGACTGAATATGTAGGTGCACGTGTGTGTGTGTGTGTGTTTTCATCAAAACATCAAATTTGGCACAAATATCTTCTTTCACAAAACCTGCATCACAACATACAGACAATAAGCAGATATTATAGTTCTGACCTTTCACAACTTACATATAATGTTTATCTATTTATTTATTGTAATGACGACAGGCGTTGCATCCTGTAGTGATAACATCAGTATATTATAGTATAACAATTATCCAGACTCACCTCAGTTGTATTATATTCATTTTAACAAGATGTGGGTTCTACTTTGTTAAATTAACTCATATTGCAGTGTTTTGGGGGGGAAATGTAGGTTAATTGTATATAATGTTTTGTTGATTTGTATGCTAAAAACATTCCTCCTTGTTTTCTAGATCAAAAACAGATCCTCTTTATTTGAATTAATTAAAACCATAAGACGGATCTCACCTTATTATAACCATAAACACCAGAATGACACAAACACGGGGACAAAAAGAAAAAGTGAAATAAAGCAATGCACAGAAAAGGGAGAATATTTCCCCTCCTCTGTTTTCTCATATTGATGACATGCTTCCAATAACCACAGGCTTAATCCAATAAAGAAAGCCCAACTTAATCCAAACATTAAGCTCAGATATCAAATATTCTTTTCCTAATTTGATTTCATCAATATTTGTTTTCATCTGCAAACAGGAGTGTGTTTGTTTGTACTGTACGGGCTGCAAGAGGAAACCATGGCGGTGGTGGTGCGCTGGAAAATAAGATGTCTCTCATGCACGAATGTGGACAATGAAACAGACAAACACACACACACATGAGCAAACACACACACACAGTTGAAGATATCAACCTGTAAATGTGTTATGTAGCTCAGGGATGAGCAGAAATGGAAATCAAACACGGCCAACAGAGCTCAGAGAAAATCAACAGCGACTGGAAACACAAACATGAAGATAGAGAGCACAAAAGAAACTAAACTGACCAAAGCAATGAACTAAATCTAATTCTAAATCTAAACCAGATCCTAATAAAGTCCTATTTATGAGATGAATGTCATTAGAGTTTGTTATATCACTTGACAGAATGCTGTTTCTTATCTTCTTTACCTGAACTGACTGGAAGCAGTTTGTGACTAAAGCAACCTTATGAATTAATGTACTTTTTAAAAAAAATCAGCATAAGAACAAAACATATTGATTGAACATAAAATGTTTACTTGCATTTCTTATTAGTTTTCCTACAGTATCTGCTCCAGGCTAAAGAACAGTTGGAGCTTACAATTAAGCAGCTTGAAGCCATTTTAATTTACACTAGAAGTGATCATTTATCAGATAATACTTGCAAATATCTCTGAAATTTATCTGCAATCTGCGATTTTTTTCCCCCCATATAACTAAACTTTTTAAAACCTTGATTTAACCTCTCACCTCTGCATGTTATGCCGATAAAGACTTGTGTTTATGTGCTTGCTCGGACACATGTAAATGTTTTTATCTCTCTCCGCTGTGCTGAATGCGTGTTTGTATGCGTGTGGACTGTATGTTTGCGTGTTGTGTTTGTGTGTTAAGAAGACACCCAGCATGCTGTGACTGTCAAGGTGAACTAGCCTTAGCCGACAGAATGGGGGCAAGTCTGCTTGTGCGTGTGTCCATGTGGATTTTCGTGTATGCGTTTTCTTGAGTTTACATGCACGTGCACGTGGACCGGCCAGACGACAGACAGACTGGAAGATGATTTAACAATCGGAAAAGAATAAAGTGTATTTGTTTGTGTGACTGCTGGTGGAGAGATGGTTCTCCTCTGATTTAAAGCCCAACAAGCTCTTTGCTGATTGATGACAACACCAGACTCAATAAGGAGGGAGAGAGAGTGACATCATCACTAGTCTGGGCTTTAACACACGCACACACACACACACACACACACACACACACACACACACACACACACACACACACACACACACACAGCGCTGTTCTGCATCTCTTGGTGCTCATTGTGAAGTGTTATAATGTGCGTCAGTGTTAATTTAGAGAGCTGCACTTTCAGAGTCGAGGATGTGTGTATCCATGTGTATCCATGTGTGTGTGTATACGTGTGTATACGTGTGTGTGTGTGTGTGTGTGTGTGTGCGTGCGGAGGTTCCCCTTGGCTGCTGAGACTCAACATTTGATTTGCTAAAAGGAGCAGGACACTTCTATTAATCAATATTTGCTGACTGACTGGGTGTCTGATTGACTGGCTGTGCAGTTACTTGACTGACTGATTGTCTAACTAACTGACTGTCTGTCTGTCTTTCTGTCTGACTGTCTGTCTGACTGTCTGTCTGTCTGTCAGTCTGAATGACCAACTGCTAGACTGGTTGACTAAATCTCTCAGTGGAAACCATTTACTATAACATGACCAGAAGAGAGAGAGAGCACAGACAGTAGAGGTAAAGATTAAGGAGGGTTTTGCTCATTGGCTGCCTCACTGAGTACGCTGGGATGCTCCAATGTTCGACAGATTTAAATGAGCGATCTGATCGATGAGCAGTCGATCAGACAAAATGTAGACAAAATGGATCAGTGTTTCTGTAGAGACGTACAGACGGACAGAACCAAAGAGAGAGAGACGGAGACGGTGGCAGACTGGGGAGAGAGGAGGGGAGGAGGGGGAGGAGATAGGGGGGTTGAGAGATGAGGTTGACTTGATAATGAAGAGGTTAAGGATACCATGGAGAGAGAGGGTGGGAGGTCAGGTCAGAGAGAGGGAGAAAAGGAGGGAGAGCCAGAAAGAGACCGAATAGAGAGAGAGAGAGAGAGAGAGAAAGAGGGAGGTCACAGGAGAGGTTGAGGAGGTGGGGGATGTTTAGCCATCGGGTCAGAATAGTATTGTATTAAAGGCTCTTTGGGAGTATCTAGGTTATACTGAGGTAATGTATGTGACCTCCATGCTTTCCATTCTCTTCCCTTCTCCTACACTTATCTCCTCTCACCTCAGTCTCGTGTGTTTTATTTCAAACTAGGGCTGTGAAAGTTAACGTTATAATAATAACGCATTAACGCAAATTCAATTTAACGGCACTAATTTCTTTAACGCATTAACGCAATCGATCAGTTTTAAAGCTAGATACTGGCATCATATGAAACTAGAGAACCTGATGAATCAATTGGTACCAAACAGGTACCAGGTGAAGGAAGTTAAATAACGCTCCAAACTTACGCTAAATTTTGGTGAGGACAAACCGTCATGGCTATTTTCAAAGGGGTCCCTTGACCTCTGACCTCCAGATCAGTGAATGTAAATGGGTTCTATGGGTACCCACGAGTCTCCCCTTTACAGACATGCCCACTTTAGGATAATCACATGCAGTTTGGGGCAAGTCATAGTCAAGTCAGCACACTGACACACTGACAGCTGTTGTTGCCTGTTGGGCTGCAGTTTGCCATGTTATGATCTGAGCATATTGTTTTATGCTAAATGCAGTACCTGAGAGGGTTTCTGCACAATATTTTTCCTGACATTTTTTCTTTTTTTTTTACATTTCTCAGACTTTTTTTGGGGACATTTTTTAAAAAAAATTTTGGACTTTTTTCAATTTTTTTTAGACATTCTTTGAACTTTTTTTTTTTTTTTTACATTTCACACTTTTTTTGGGACATTTTTCAGACTTTTTTTTCTTCTTTTTTTTTTTTTTTTTTTTTTTTTTTTACAGTTTTTGGACATTTTTCAGACTTATTTTTCTTTTTTTTTACATTCTTTGGACATTTTTCGAATTTCTTTTTTTTACATTTTACGGATATTTTTAAAAAAGTGTTTCGACATTATTACATTTTTTTTTTTTCATTTTTCTGACATTTTTCAATTTTGTTTTCGACATTATTCAATTTTTATTTATTTTTTTTACATTTTGTACACCTCTGACCTCCAGATACGTGAATGTAAATGGGTTCTATGGGTACCCACGAGTCTCCCCTTTACAGACATGCCCACTTTATGATAATCACATGCAGTTTGGGGCAAGTCATAGTGAAGTCAGCACACTGACACACTGACAGCTGTTGTTGCCTGTTGGGCTGCAGTTTGCCATGTTATGATTTGAGCATATTGTTTTATGCTAAATGCAGAACCTGAGAGGGTTTCTTGAAAATATCTGTCATTGTTTTGTGTTGTTAATTGATTTACAATAATAAATATATACATACATTTGCATAAAGCAGCATATTTGTCCACTCCCATGTACATAAGAGTATTAAATACTTGACAAATCTCCCTTTAAGGTACATTTAGAACGGATAAAAAATGTGCGATTAATCGCGATTAAATATTTTAATTGATTGACAGTCCTATTTCAAACCTATTCTCCTTAATCCTAATTCATGATTTCAGCATTAGCATGGGGTATTTCAACACTCGTGCTCATCCCCAAATCCAAACAAGGAGTAAGAGGAAGACAGAGAGGGGAGAAATGATAAAGAGAGGCCAATAAATGACTAAAGATGGAGAGAAGCATGAAGAACATGAGGCAAGAGGACTTCCCTCGTCACCACCACAACCACCCAAACCCCTTCTCCCATATCTCCATAAAGGCCGATTAAATGAATAGACAGACAGCAACCCCCCCTCCACCTCCCCCCCCCCCCGTTTTTTACAGCTCAATCATACTGCGTTACTGCCGACACATAGACCGCTTATCCTGAGTGTCAAAATTGAAAAGGGAGCGAAAGAAAGACTGTAAGAAAAGAAAGAGCAAGTAAGAGGAGATAGGGAAGCCAGAGAATAGCGGAGGGGAAGTGGGGGGGCGGCCCGAGAGCAATTTCTTCCTTGAATAAAGAAAGAATGGGGGAAGGGGTTGTAAAAAAAAAAAAAAAAAACACTAATGGCAAGGCCCCTGGTTCTGGTAAAATAGAATGTGTTATAGGTTCTGGCTCTCGTTCCTTGATTCATTCATTTGTTCGTTCCGTGCTCTTTCGTCAAGTCAAGTGCTCGCCTGTCTGTCTTTCTCTTTTGTGTCCGCGAGTCTAGATAAGAGCTGCTGGCATGACTGCCCGGTAGTCATTTAGTTATTATGGAGAGAGAGAGAGAGAGAGAGAGAGAGAGAGAGA
>CAKAOJ020000128.1:960000-962500 GCA_916701645.2 Sebastolobus alascanus
CTTTATTGTTATAGATTTACGCAGCATGACTGAGTGGTATTTATGCCTCTAATCTGGTGCTTCCCCCCGATGCTCTCACAACCTCCTATACTGTTTGAGCAGTGGAAACAGGGGGTAATTCTATTCTACTCTATTCTATAACCATATTTCCAGTCGACAATGGGACTAATCTTTGTGCTAATCTGTGTTAATCTGAGACACCGCTCTTCCCTCCTCTCTGCTGTCACAGCAGGCTCCCTCGCTAATACCAAAACCAGATTATGGTTTTAATCTCGTACGTCTCGCTCCCTGTCTTCCTCTTCATTTTAGCCTCCACGGCCAGATGCATTCGTCATCATCAGTCTTGCTCTTTTGTTTTCTTATTTACTCAGTTTTGGGCTCATTTGTGTGTACTTATACTACTTATTTCAATTCCCTCCTCTTGTAGTCCAGATCCAATTTTTGAACAGATTAAGAGAGAAAAGGAGGTAAAGTTTAAACAGATTAGATTCTTCTGTTTTCTAAAACAGACATTACGTTCTACTGTATATATCTAAAACTACTCACTGCTTTTTCATTAGAATGTGACATTTTCATTGTACTATATTTAATCCAATCCTTTTCGTTTGATTTACATTAACTGCAGTTTAAAAACTCTCTTTTAAATTAAGATTGTTACCACACAAAAAATATGAATCACTGCTCATCAATTCAAACAAAAATTACCTCAAAGCACGTTCTGTATCCAAATAAACATTGTGTCTCTCATACAACAAAACCAAACCTAAAAAAAACTCTAAAAACAAAAACAAAAACCTTGTTTTATACATCATGCATAGTTCTAACAGCCACAGGTGGAGGTATATATTTACTCATATTATTATTGTTGCGTATTTGTATGACATTTTTGTGCCTGTGACTTTTAATAGAGTGCTTCAGGAATGAGTCCTAAAACTGGGAAATGAGTTAGCATGTTAGCACTTCCTGTTCCCATCATCTGGAAGTCAATGGGTTTATTGAATGGGTTTTTAATTAGATGCCTGAAATCAGGTCTGTGGTTAACGCAAGCTGAAGAGATTTTATATTTTTGTTCTACAACTGAAAATATGTCAGTAAACATCCCACTTGTGAATTTTGAAGCTTTTACGTGTCTTAAAAAAAAGGTGGTTGCTAATAAGTGGCTAAATGTGACACGCCGACTCGTCCTCCTTTACAGACTAGTTGTGTTTACTCACACTCATATGACTGTGGTGTAGTTCATTTATATCCTAACGTTAGCTTTTTACTACTGGCGATTGCATTCACACTTCAAAAATCATAAAAGTGGTGTTAATTTGTGAAGATTATCTGGCTGAATAAAACGTGTAAATATCATAAACGTTTGTTTGCCACAGAGATTATTTTCTGCAAACTAAATGGAAAAAGCCCGTTGGCTTTATGTCGAGGGAACCAGGACGATGCTAACTTCCTGGTCTATACCTGCACATATATAGTTCACAAGTAAGGTAAAGCTGTGGTTTCAAAGGGCTTTGTCATATATATATATATGGTACAGTGACTCACAAACACACACAAACGCACACACACACATACACACATGTACGAATGTAAGGGGATTGGACTGTTTGGTTCAAAAGGTCAGAATTTCCGTGTGTGTGAGAAGGTGTGATGCCAGTGAGGACATTTGGTTAGTCAGGTGGAGGAGTCAACAGTTCAGACTGTCTGAGTGCAAGGATTAGGGTGAAAGGTCACGCCTTAGCATTAAGTGTACTTGTGTGTGTGTGTGTGTGTGTGTGTGTGTGTGTGTGTCTGAACTGCATCTGGAGCAGCTCTTGTGCGTTGCCAATTCACACAGCATGCGTGTCTCTCCTGTACATGTGCGTGGGTGTGTGTATGAGATCTCCTATACTCTGGAATTGAAAAAAAAAAAATGTATGTATGGACGTGTGTGTGTGTGTGTGTGTGTGTGTGTGTGTGTGTGTGTGTGTGTGTGTGTGATCCTGTCACAACATGGAGTCAGGTAAGGTTCAGTGTGAAAGTCAGGGTTCAGCAGTTTTTTTTCCCCCTACCTGGGATATGTTTGGCCCAGCCGATGTTGACCACGAGCTCTCGGTCCGCCAGGTCGCACAGCGTAGTCAGGGCCTTGATGTCGCTGTCCGGTACCGTCGGGTCGGGCATGGCGTAAATCTTCTCTGGCTCGGCCACCAGCAGGTGAGACACGATTTTGTTATCTGCAAGGCAGCCAAAGGCAACTGACATGACCACCAGACAAGGAGAAAGACACAGAGACAGAGAGATGGTGAATGTTTGCCGCATTAGGCTGCAAGCTGTTCCACACCAGTCCGGTGCAAAAATGTGAAAGGTCATATGCAAAGTCCCTTATAACACGGTTTGCTAGATAACACACACGTCTAAAGGTATTTTCCACATGTAGGAAAAGATTTAGCTGACGTGACCATTAGACTCGGAGGAAGAAACAGAGACAGGCTGCATCAATTCAACACATAATACAAGTCGGTAT
>CAKAOJ020000128.1:967500-972500 GCA_916701645.2 Sebastolobus alascanus
AGGGAGGAGGTGGATGTTCGGACGTTCGCACGAAAAAGGCGTATGAATGACACGATAATGCGCAAGGCATTTAGCGTGCAATAACAACGCAGCTGTGGCTTTTGGCGTGTCATTTGCACGCCATGTTTTAACTTTAATTCTGCACACTACAAAAACTTCTCTACCTCAGTTCATATCCTGTATTATATTCCATATCTGACATTTCTTAATATCTGTTTCTCCTATATTTTATTATCCAGCACTATATCACTTTCTGCACTACATTCACTTTTTCTTTAAATAGTCCTGTATCTCAGTTGTTTTTTACTCTGCACTATATTCATTTTTATTCATTGTTAACAGTTCTTCTGCACATTGCATATTTTGTTTTATACTCTGTATTACTTACATGTGTCTTGTTACTACTTGTGTCGTTTTACTAATATGTGTACTACTCACCTGTGACGTTTTTTTTACTAACATGTGTACTACTTACCTGTGACGTTTTTACTAATATGTTTGCACTATGGAACTGTGATGCTGGAAACTTGAATTTCCCTCGGGATCAATTAATTTACTATCTATCTATCTATCTATCTATCTATCTATCTATCTATCTATCTATCTATCTATCTATCTATCTATCTATCTATCTATCTATCTATGTAGTCTGTACTGACTACAATGTAAGCGCGTAAATATGCTACGCTCAGAGCCAGTGATGAAGAAGTGAGAAAGACCAGGCAGGCAGGTGGAGAGATGGAGGTGGATCGGTCCAACAAACACTGAACTTTTAACCAGGAGACCGGTGTTACGTTAGTGACATGTTTTCCGTACTTATGTTACGTTGTTTCCGTACGTATTGTACTAGTTTACGTACTTATTTTAAGCCCAACAATGATTTTTTTCCCCCTAAACCTATCTAAGTGGTTTTGTTTCCTAAACCTATCTGCGGACGTTACCAAGTTTTGTTGCGTGGCGTACAAATGACACACAAAAAGCCTAAAAAGCGTCCTCATGACGCAAAATATCCTTGTAATGTCGTGCTGTTTAAACACCTTGCTGTGAGAAAAGGTTGAATGAAGACAAAATGAAAGACAGGGTTTGAGGAAGAGCTTCAATCAATAGTACGTCTCAGTAATATGGCTGCATATATTAAAACCACAAATTCAAATTAAATTCGGCGAGAAATTAATTAATTAATTAATTGATGGAGGTATCAAAATGTGATTTTGGGCAGATATCTGTTTCCCATGTCTGTACTGTAGCATCACTTGTGCATCTTTTTCTGATACACCTCCTGCCACGTACCTACTTTGAGTCACTTCTGACAACTAATGCAGCTTCCTTGTCGTTAGCTACTGTCGATTGGATGCACACTTTCCCCCCCTTTTCATCACACACACACACACTCTCACATACAGACTCGATTTTTCACTTTCTCTTTCCCTTACACCTAAAAGACCCAGTGCTGTGCTGATCTCACTTTATAAAGAGCCCTCTCTAACTACCTCATCTATTTTCCACCAAATTAACTCTCTCTCAGCACTGATTAATGATCAAATCTAAATGAATCAAATTAAAAATTGAAAATTATATTTCCAAAGCCCACAAAAAAGGAGACAGGAGGAGGCTAGGGGGAGAGCGAGAGTGCTCTACCTCCTCTTAACAAATGAGCCTTCAAGTCATAAAGAATAGGCGAGAGAGGAGAGGAGGGAAGGAATGAGGAGAGGAGAGGAGAGGAGAGGAGAGGAGAGGAGAGGAGAGGAGAGGAGAGGAGGGAAGGAGTGAGGAGAGGAGAGGAGAGGAGAGGAGAGGAGAGGAGAGGAGAGGAGAGGAAAGGAGGGAAGGAGGGAAGGAGTGAGGAGAGGAGAGGAGAGGAGAGGAGAGGAGAGGAGAGGAGAGGAGAGGAGAGGAGAGGAAAGGAGGGAAGGAGGGAAGGAGTGAGGAGAGGAGAGGAGAGCAGAGGAGAGGAGAGAGGAGAGGAGAGGAAAATGGTTGGGGGGAGATGAAATGTAATGATGGAAAAAAAAAATAAAAAATGTAAAGAGGAAAAAGAAAAGACAAGTGAGGAACAGAATAATTGAACAGGGAATGGGTAAGAAATGGAATAAAAAGGTGAGAGAAAAGAAATAAAATTCAGATAAAAAATGATAAAAAGCATTAATGGAAGATTATGATAAAAGAAGGTGTATAAAAAGAGAAGAGAGGAGCGAAGAGGAATAGAGCACAGGTTGTGAAATAAGAGGAGAAGGGGAGGGGGAAGTAATGGATGGGCTAGTAAACAAAAGGAGAACGGGAGAAAAGGAGGGATGAAGTGAGGGCTAATAAAAGGAAATGAGATAGGAACAGAATAATGAGAGAAAGGGAAAGAAAAGACGAAATCCACAGAGGTTATACGCCTTAATTATATGCTTTAATTATTATGTCAACTAACAGTACACCTCCACTCAGTCTGCTGCTCCTACCTCTACACACTCAAACAAATATCACACTTTACACCCCATCATAGTCTGGATTTGATGCCATATAATTAATAATACCTATTTTACATACCTGTTTTCATGCACACATTTCGTACCACTTTTGTCACACGCCCTACACACACTCTTTGCACACACACACACAGTGACAGTGATGAAGGTGAATCTTTCCTATCGTGGGAATATTGCTGTCTGTCAATAGCGCGAGCTGCACTGATCACATCAGCATAGATTTTACACTGCACTGGCGCTGACTCTGTGTCAGCGCACGTGTGTGTGTGTGTGTGTGTGTGTTTGAACAGTTGAGGGATTGCGAGTGAAATGCCTTTGACACCTAAGTGCTTTTGAAGAGAGAACCGGCAAGCATGGAAAGAGAAAGGTAGAGAAGAGGAAGAGAGGGAGGACGAGAGGAAGACACAAAATGGATTGATTTCAGATGGTCAATGATATGATAAGAGAACGAGAGGATGAAGGAGGTCGAGAACGGGAGCGAGGGATGAAGTGGAAGACAAATAAAATGATTGATTTCTGTTGATCACAGCGAAGAGAAAGAAGGACGACAAAAAACAGGAGAGCATTTAAAGAGGCAGAGACGAGGAGAGAGAGGAGTTTTATGGTAATTGAAGTTGTAACAGGGTTGAAGTCTCTCTTCCACCTTACACCAGGTTATCACCTTATGCTTCTGTGTGTGTGTGTGTGTGTGTGTGTGTGTGTGAAACCGCAGTGTTGATGTAATAACATAAAGGGTTTTCCTATGTGGGTTTAACAACTGATGGGCGAGTCGATTGGGTAAGACAACAGACCCATTTAAATCTAATGTGTGTGAGTCTGTGTGTCTATGAATGGTGTGCACGTGAGGAAGAAGAAACACACAACATACTGTATTATGTGCATATATAGCTACAGGAACACCAGAATATGGATCTACTGGTCGGTTCAGAGACAAGATTATTGTTTTGTTTCATGTCGGTGAAGAAAAATGGACACGAGAGAGCTTAAAGAAAGAGAGAAGAAATAAAGAGAGCATGAGAAAGGGGGGGGGGGTTAAGAGGAGGGTGTGTGTAGTGTCATGCGGTGACGTTTGTTTGTTTAGACCAGAACAGATCAGAACAGCACCGCCCGAGGCAGCGGGCAGGTGGCTGTCACTGGTGTGTGAATATGTGTGTGTGTGTGTGAATGTGGGCATGTGTGTGAGACCAAAAATCTTTCCTTTTCCACATTAAGAGCCCTTTTTGTTTTAAGGCCGTGTTTATTAAATACTCTGATACGTTTATACAACTACTGAGCAGATGATTATTTTACGCTTGAGGCTAAACTTTATCTTCCTAGATTTATTTAAATGAAATATTGGCATAATTAGCCGACACCTGAACAAAAAACAGCTTAGTAATAATAAATTCTTAAAAATATATGAGGGCTGTCAATCAGTAAAAATCGCGATTAATCACAGATTTTTTATCTGATCAAAATGTACCTTAAAGGGAGATTTGTCAAGTATTTAATACTCTTATCAACGGAGTGGAAAAATATGCTGCTTTATGCAATTGTATGTATATATTTATTATTGTAAATCAGTTAACAACACTAAACAATGACAGATATTGTCCAGAAACCCTCACAGGTTCTGCATTTAGCATAAAACAATATGCTCAGATCATAACATGGCAAACTGCAGCCCAACAGGCAACAACAGCTGTCAGTGTGTCAGTGTGCTGACTTCACTATGACTTGCCCCAAACTGCATGTGATTATCATAAAGTGGGCATGTCTGTAAAGGGGAGACTCGTGGGTACCCAGAGAACCCATTTACATTCACTGATCTGGAGGTCAGAGGTCAAGGGACCCCTTTGAAAATGGACATGACAGTTTTTCCTCTCCCAAATTTAGCGCAAGTTTTGAGCGTTATTTAACCTCCTTTGCGACAAGCTAGTCGGACCTGGTTGGTTCCGATGGATTCATCAGGTTTTATAGTTTCATATGATACCAGGATCTTCACTCTAGCTTTAAAAGTGAGCCCGCTACAACCTAAAAATTGCCAGCTGCGTTAATGCGTTAAAGACATTAGTGGCGTTAAAACAAATTTGAGTTATTATTTTTTTTAAACAATCAGAAGTCTTTGTTTTTATAATATTTGTGACATTTTTTGTGTGATTTGTGTGTGAGAGTTTGAGGAAAGCGTTGCTGTCGTGAGCTGTCAAACACAACAGCTACATTCTGTTGAAGTCTTCTTCTGATAAATAAATTGCTTTTTTTCCCAAACAGTCTTCCTGCCGCGTCTCCTCTCCCTCTCAAGACAAACACAAAGAAAGTGTATATGAAAGAGAGAGCGGACCACTTAGGCAGATCTCCCGTCACAGTATTTCCATTATCGCTCCTTTCTAGCTGGGATGCAACCAGATGCCAGTCACACACACACACACGCACACACACACACACACACACACACACACACACACACACACACAAACACTCACTCAGGACAGACGCTACAGGGCCAGATTTAGCTACAGGTTTCCCACGGGGCAACACCAGACGCCA
>CAKAOJ020000128.1:977500-1005000 GCA_916701645.2 Sebastolobus alascanus
GAGGTGGGCAGACAAGAGGGAGAGAAAGAGGCAGAGGCAACGAGGGAGTGTGAAAATGAGAGAGTGAGTGTATTTAATCAAAGTGGTGTGGGGGCAGATAATATCTCTTGTTTTCTCTTTTACCACCGAACAACTGCTCAGTGTGAGTGTTGCAATTATCCCCTAATGCTCTATGTTTATCTCATTTAGGTAAGGCAAAGATGTGTGTGAAACTATTGTATGTAGGTTGTGGAAGAGAAAGGTGAACATACACAGAGAAGGAAAGTGATGGTGAGATAAACAGAGCTGTGAACACATCCAAAAGACTGAAGGTGGTAGGATGGACATGGAGAAGGCAAACAGGATCGACATGATGCTAATAGAAATAGATTACAATATACTGTATATAAAAGGAGTATTAACAGTTTCTTAGAAGTGTTACATGTAGCATTGTTCAACATCATTGGTGTATCTTGGTATATTTACCGTAAACCAATGACACCGTGTTTGAATAGACGGCCTGGATTTACGGCATTGGTTGTTTTGGTACATTTATGTCCCAAAAAGGGATAGTTGTCTTCTGATGATGCAAAATGCAAAGTTGCTAATCTTATCAATATTGGGTGAATAAATAGCTTTAAAAATGCTACATGTAGCACAGTTAACAGAGAAAGATAAGGAAGAGACCTTTTCCCTTACCCTCCCTCAGCATGCCCACAGTCAGACACTTCATGAAGCGGCAGGCCTGGCACGACTTGCGTCTCCTCTTGGTGATCTCGCACTCGTTGGTGGCTGGACAGCTGTACTCTATGTTGCCTGTATGTAGACATGTTGGGAGAAAAACAGAGGAAGGGTTTCATTTCAGATGGATACTTCAACGGACAGGTGGACGGGCATTCACGACCTCTTAGAGACGTCCTGCTGCAAAAAAGACACATCTTCATTTAGATTAATCAATGGACAGAGAGAGATCAATAGATAGAGAGTAGATAGGCATACATATAAACCTTTATGAAAATTGACCCAGCTACCTTGGTCTTGACCTTTGACTTTAAGAGAAAGAGAGAGAGAGAGAGAGAGAGAGGGATGAGCTTCCTTTTGCAGTGAAGTAAAACCAGGGCTGTTGTAGGCGGTTATATTTATGAATTTTGTGCAAGTTTAAGTGTCTCAAGCTTAATGTTATCTTCCCTTTTACAACATTTTGCTGTATGCAAAATAGAGAGAGAATATTTTGAAGCTTCAGCTTATCAAAATTATGATGTAAATTCTTGGCCTCTCATTTTGATTTTCATTTGAACCCTTTTACTACAATCAATGTCAGTTTTAGTCTCAATTTTAGAATTTAAATTGTTGAAGTTTTAGTAGTTTTTGTTTGCAAAGTTCTATTTTTTTTTTATACACGGCTTTGTTGAATACTCGATTCTGATTGGTCAATCACAGCTTTCTATGGTCTGTTATTTCTTTAGAGCAGATGCCGTTGACTTTAAGATGGCCCTTTGTTGGCCATATATACTAGTAGACAAACAATCTGATCCCTTGTGATTTGAGCTTGTGTTTGGATATCATATCAATGAAAGGCTCTTGATGTAATGTGTTGGTGATGATTCATTGTAACCTCATACAGTTATCACTTTGTTAAAAACCTGAAAACAGTTTTACATGAGTATATACAGTATGTGCATGAGAGCTGAGGTTGCGTGACTAGCTGCGGTTCACTCACAGTAACACTGCTGCAGAGCCGGGTTTAAGATTATTAGCCCATGTAAGTCTATTAACTTCACAACCTTTGCCAACAAAAACAACACCAGAAGTGTGTTTGAGGCTAATACCACTTTTACCTTTAATTCTCCACAGCCTCACTATGCCTTCCTCCCCTTTCGTTGTACTCTGTTTCATTCTGGTGGTTTTTGTTTTCTCGTGTTCGGCTTCACTCTCCCTCCAGTTCTGCTCATTTCCTCCACTTAGTAATTCGCTTCCACCCAGTTCAAAGCAGAGCTCAGTTATAGATTTGTTAGGACAGTTTGCAGAATTGCTCAAACAGGTTTCTTTGTTCAGGAAGGTTTATTTATCTATAGTATGAACTGTGTTGAGATGTGAACCCCCCCCCCTTGTTCCCTTCCTCCCGCGCCCACATGACATCTACAGTACCGCAGCAAGCCGATGCATCTCCCACTGAAACAGAGTAAACAGTGATTACTATTGACTGCTGCTGTGGAGAGGATGTGTTCTCATTACGGGGCTGATTAAGGGGGCTAGTTAGCTTGGGAAAAGGCTAAATGCACCAACACTTCTTAATGGGTAACAAGATGCTTATTAATCGGCCTTGTTAGTTAAAGTAAAAGCTAAACATGCTAAATGCTGGGGGGGGGGGGGACCCTTACAGTCTAATGGACATTACTAATGGGACTAGTTAGCTTACACCCAACCTTTACATGCTGATGATACAGGAGCTGCAGATTAATTCAGCAATTAACAGGGACACTTACCTAGCATTAAGGCTAAATGTGCTAATGACACAGAATGTGCGTGGGTTAATGGGCGGTCAGTAAAAGGCCTTGTTAGTGCAAAGCTAAACAGGCACGTGCTGCTAAATGGATAACTGCAGTAAAGAGCCACTTATAGAGGCTAAATGTGTTAAACCTCTCACTGAGACAATTTTTAACATCTACACATGCTGAGTGCTGCCGTGGAAACGGGCGTCAATAGATGTTAATGATAATAGATATTATTTATTTGTGCCCAAAGACTATATTTAGTATGAGGAGGAAAAATGCCACAACATTTGTTCTGATCAGTCAAAAGTCTTGAAATTTGGTACAAACATACTTTGAGCTTTCTGGTCATTTTTAGATCACATAAAAAAATCACTCTTTTTATTAATAGTCAAAGTCAGGATTTTGAAAAATGAGGAAAATTAAATGTTTTCCATGTGAAATATTTTTTACACTGCATATGTCTGCATATCTTTGATATTCAACTTGTTAAGAGTTCATAAATACCAAATACTTGTTTGTTCTCCTTGTATTCTCTGAGATACAGACATTTTCTTATCATAATATATCTAGTATTTGGACACATTGGACTACTGTGTTTTCATCGTGCACACTACACGTATATTGCAAAACCAGTAGTCTCTTGTGCTCAAATACTAGATATAGTATGTTAAGAAAAGCTTAACACATTTGTGCTTAACGAGCCCAGAGAACATTTCCACCAAAGGAAATTAAAAAAACTTGAATTTACCGCAACTCAACAGTAATTAGTACCTCAACTGAGAGTGCAGCGGACTTTAATACTACAATATTTGTATAAAAGGTACTGCTACATGATCAGATAGGGGGTAGGTACTGTAGGCTTACATATATATGATATAGGACTATATGTAACCTGTGTGTCATCCTGCTTCAGAGTGGAGGTGTAGGGTAGGAATTAGAAAAGAAGGGTTTACATCAGAAAGTCATATCTCTCTCTCTGTGTGTCTTTATGTGTCTTATTGTGCACTGAGGTGGGCTTAGAGTCTCCTATGTATAACGTGTCAGTTTGTATGTGTGTGTGTTGGTGTGAGTGAGGGGGGGGGGGGGATATACGAGGGCCTCAAATCCCCTGCAATCTCCTTTGAGATGTGTGTGTGTGTACGTCCACCTGCTGCATGACAATTGACCACCATTGGACAGTGTGTAATATGAATGTTAGTGTGTGTTTCTGCCTCCCATTCTTACCTCTTCTGATGTTACACATCTAACTTTATATATACATACGTTCAGCCTCTCCCTCCCATTCTTTCTTAGCATCTTATGTATTTGTGTGTTTAAAGTTGTTTACTTATTGTATGTATGCATGAACAGAACCTATAATTTCACTGCACCGTTCACCTCTCTCATCTCCATCTTTCCTTCCTTCGTCCACCTTTCTTCCTCCCTCTTGCCGTCTTCATCTTCCCATTCCATCGCCCTCTCCCTCCCTCTCCCACACTTTGCCCTCCTCCTCCTCACTCCCCCTTTATCCCTCTCTCTCTCAATAAGGGAGTGATAGATGCAGGTTGTCAGGTGTCGCTGGACTGACGCCACAGAAACAGCAGCTGCCAGAGCCACTTCCTCCATGCTGCGACACACACACACACACACACACACACACACACACACACACACACACACACACCAACACACACATACCACTAATTCCTTCCTACATCCATGTGCCCGGTCCACCCTCCCCCTTCTCCCCTCTTTCTCTCATTCGTTGTTTTAACTTGTTGTTTATCCAAACTAGTGTACACACCTCCTCTCCTCTCCTCTCCTTATCTCCTCTCCTCTCCCACCTCCTCTCCTCTCCTCTCCTCTCCTTATCTCCTCTCCCACCTCCTCTCCTCTCCTCATCTCCTCTCCCATCTCATCTCCTCTCCTCTCCTCTCCTCTCCTCTCCTCTCCTCTCCTCTCCTCTCCTCTCCTCTCCTCTCCCATCTCCTCTCCCACGTCCTCTCCTCTCCTCATCTCCTCTCCCACCTCCTCTCCTCTCCTCATCTCCTCTCCTCTCCCACCTCCTCTCCTCTCCTCTCCTCATCTCCTCTCCTCTCCCACCTCCTCTCCTCTCCTCTCCTCTCCTCATCTCCTCTCCTCTCCCACCTCCTCTCCTCTCCTCTCCTCATCTCCTCTCCTCTCCCACCTCCTCTCCTCTCCTCTCCTCATCTCCTCTCCTCTCCCACCTCCTCTCCTCTCCTCTCCTCATCTCCTCTCCTCTTCCACCTCCTCTCCTCTCCTCCTCTCCTCTCCTCTCCCACCTCCTCTCCTCATCTCCTCTCCCACCTCCTCTCCTCTCCTCATCTCCTCTCCTCTCCTCATCTCCTCTCCTCTCCCACCTCCTCTCCTCTCCTCCCTGTCCAGCTGGAGGTGTTTTTTTGGTGATTACCTGCGGTTTTATTGGCTAATGGGTTGAAACATACCAATATGTCTGCCGCTGCCCATCTGAGGCTGGCCCTGCTTTCCAGCCAAGATGCACACACTAACACACGAGCGTGCATAAACACAGGCATATGTGCACAGACGTACACACATAAACCTGCGCTCATTTACATGGATGAGCACAATCCCACACACAGACACACGGGGTAACACACGCCCACACTATCTGTGGATGAGTTTGGCTTGTGTGGTAGCCAAAGATAATGTCATGACCCATTTGTTCCATTGGATCCCAGACTGCTCAGTCTGCAGCCAAACAAACAGTAACTAATACTGTAGCACAAATATTCAGGAATCTTTTTCATAAAATTACACTGACAGATTTTCTTAGTAAATTATATTTGTGTCTATTCAAGCTTAGAAAATTGGCGGTGTAAGATTATTCTGAGTAGACGAAAAAACATACAGGATATTTTATGTTAATTTTGACCAATAATTCTAAGTAATGCTGTGATTTAGCCAACTAAGCCATTAAGAAATGTATTAGAACGTCTGAATTCTTAAATTAAGTAGGCTTCAGTTTTAACGTGGCTTCACATCCTTTTGCATTTCGTCACAACCTTTCATGACAACAGTACTGTGACTAGCTTCGCCAAAGTCTTGACCCATGCCCTTTAACTCCGCATGGCCTTCCTGAGCTGCAACATGTCCACTACAGGAGAAGGGAAGATTACAAATACTGTGAAAATGAGGAGGCGAGAGAAAGAGAGAGAGAGGGAGAGAGAGAGAGGGGACGGGGCATTGCTTTAAATCTATTCAAGGTCACACTCTGAAGAGGCTCTATACTGTCAACACGGCATCATATCTATACGTTTGCTGGTATTTAATCTGTGACTGTATCCTCACCTACGTAACCTTTAACAAGCCCTCAAAATGAAATGAGACGTGTGGAATTGGTCAACTATTACACGCTGCAGCGATGGCAGATGAAATAAGGGTTAAACCTATACAGGCAGTGATTACAAGGTCATGTGTGTTGGTGTCTATTCATGTGATGTGACTTTGTGTGTGCGTGTCTCTACCTTTATCTCTGTGTGTTCCAATCTCTTTGTCAGGATTGCACCGTGTCCTGATCTCATCCCATAATAAACACATACAGGTCATCTCTACGTAGTGGTGACCATCTAGTGGATGTAAGACTCCCCCCCTCCCTCTCTCTCTCCCTCTCTCTGGGGCTTTACTGGGAAAGCTGCTTATCGGAGGCAAAAGAAAGCAGACAGATAGGTGGATGGATGGAGAGGCAGATAGATGAATCCTGTCTGATCTGACTGACGGACGGACGGACTGATCGATGACGGCCTCCTGGCTGACTGCTTATTGCAGCGGCACGCTGACTGACAAGAAGGCCGTCCTGCTGACTAACGAGGCCTATTAGTATCTTTAAAAAACTTCAACAAATCATTAAAGATTATCACTCAAACACAAAGTCTTCAAAGGTTCATCACATGCTGACTGACTGGTCAGAAAGTCGGGTTCAATTTGATGTAAATATAAAATTCAATAACTTTTCTCTGATTCCCCATAAAAGTGATTTCTGTATATATATACCTTATATATCTGTTTTCTGTTTTTGCACTGCCCCTTTAGTCCTATTCACGTTGTTCACATTTATATAATATTTACACTACTGTTATAGCACATCATTTATTTATAATTTATTTATTTATAATGCACATATTTATTTACCTTTTATTTACCCTTATAACATAATTTTACTAGTGTTGTTATCCCTTGGATATTTTGTATTCTTATTTATTGTATGCCCTGTCCGATTCTTATTCCTATTCTAATTCTTATTTCTATTCTTATTTTATTTTATTTTATGAACTGTCTTTTGTTAGAATCTGTGCTGCTGTGATACTGAAATTTCCCCTCGGGGATAAATAAATTGCTATCTATCTATCTATCTATCTATCTATCTATCTATCTATCTATATAGACTAGATATCGTCTTGGATTCAGGATATCATAATATCGTAATATGACTTAAGTGTTGTCTTTTCCTGGTTTTAAAGGCTGCAGTACATTAAAGTGATGTCATTTTCCAAACTTACCAGACTTTCTAGACGCTCTATGATTCACCTTTACCTACTTAGTCATTATATCCACATTACTGATGATAACTGATAACTTTGAGTCGATCCTATAATATGATACCACCCTGCTGCCGTAAATACTTGCTAGTGCACCAAAGCATTGGCTGAATATATCTGTAACCAAAAACCCTACAGAGCTTAGCTTTTTAATAAATAAAATTGTATTTATTCATGACCTGTTTTGGAAGAATTAAGTCTTCAGTAGGAACAAACGGACTCGTGGCTGAGTGCCACACACAGGCTGTGAAAGTCGGAAGGTATTGAGAGACGGATTAACACACTGTTGGTTTTGGTATTTCATGGGAATTGTTTGCATTTACAAACCAACAGATATATGAACAGAGGCAAACAGTCTAATACGGATCTGTTTCAGTTGTGATGCTGCGGAAACTAAGAAACGTGAAAATCATCATAATGAAAAACCCAATGAATTCATCAATTATTTTGTAAATTTTGCTATATTTGTGAAATGCCAGGCACCATATACTGGATGATTTTCCACATATTGTATAAGTCATGTGAAACTATGATGGTCACTGGGTGGATTAATGAACAAATGGCTGACTTACTGGTTTGCTTTATGGCTAATTGTCTGTAAGACTGACCTTTCCTGTGCTTACAAAGGATAAATGAACTATATACCGTTGATCAAGATGAGCATTGAGTATGAATTTAATATCCACAAAACTGGAGAGCCTAAATACCTGTGCACATCCTTGACTACTTCTAGCTCTAACAAGAGATGAGCAAAGGATTACTGAGCCTAATTCCTGCTACTCTTCTCATCATGTGGATTACTGCTCTACCCCTTCTCTCCTCTAACTCCTAGCCTGAACTCCTGACCCCTAGACATCACCTCCGACCTTCATCTGACACTACGTTATCTCCTAGATATCAGGCTTATAGCTAACACTCTCCCTGTAAAGCATAAGCAGCTAGATCTGGCAATGCAAACACCACCTGGAAATTACTCTTTGCTGTTGATGAAGAAGAGGTCAAGGTTGAGGGTGGAAAGGGGGCGTGTCTGGGAGCTGGTGCGTATGCATGAACCTGATTGGATGCTTATATGCGGGTGTGTGTATGTGCGTGCATAGCAGAAAGAGAAATGATGAAAGGGAGAGAAAAATAGACTGTGTTGGTCCTGGTGGCTCACTTAGCAGAAACATGTACCACATAGAGATCTGGGTCCACATCTGGCCCGGGGCTTTTATCACAATGTCCTGGATCTAGTGTAATGGCTCAGGTGGATGTGCATGTGTGATAGAGTGCATTTTGTGTGTGTCTGTGCATTTCATTTGAAAAAAATATATAAATATAGTTTAGGTTCTATATGTGCAATATGTCTCTTAAAGGTTGTGCCTGTTTAAAGAGCCCATTTAGTTCAACATGAAAAACTATCTTCACCTTTAACTTCTGCGTCCTGCAGCTAAACCTGTGACGTGTTCTTCTTCTGTTGTTACTGTAGGTGTTTATGACTTTTCACGTAGCTTCATAGATGCATATTTGGAAGAAATTAGGGTTTCCCCCCCTCTTAGTTGATTAATCGGTCGCTTTTGGTCTTCAGGTCTTTGCACACCAAGTCCATATTTTTGTCCGAAATTTTCGTATTTTTTTAAAATAAATTCGACCTCATGTTGTGTCATATTTACAACGCAACTGTGAAACTTTCATCTGTCATTAAAGCTTTCGGAACAGGTTACATTTTCTGTGTTTTTTTCGCATCAGTCAAAAGGCAAAAGAGGGTTTTTTGACCACTCAGAGCCACCGTCCGTGCAAACGTCATCATCCAAAATGACATCTGATAAACATTCACTTCGCCTCCCAGCACAAAACTCTTTACTATAAAGAAATAGTGCAGAAGATGCAGAATTTAAAGATATATTGTGGCAGGTGATTGCAGAACAGCTTGGAATCTGTGATGGACGTAAAACAAAGGACGTTGGAAAGATCAGACAGTAGTGACTGTGAGCTAGACAGCTAAACGATAGCTTCTTGCTAATGTCATTCATTCATTAGCCCCGTTTGGGACTAGCGCTATCCATCGCAGCCACGTAATTCATTCAGTTTTGTCTTGTATTGCGAATAGAATAATAAAACGCATCGGACTCAGTGTGCAAGGTTTCTGTGCGTAGTGATTTTTATCGGATGACGGATGAAAAAAAAAACACGTACGAAGAATATAAAATAAAAATACGGACTTGGTGTGCAAAGAACTTTAGTCGACTAAGACTTCTTTAGTTGATCAGTAATTTTTTTATGCTTTTTCCTGCTGAATGACTTATTTCTAAGAAACTTATAAGCACATCTCTGATAATCACAAGATTTAAAGTGGTGCTTTTGTGTGATTCTTCGTGTAGAAACTCAGTTTTACAGATCTGTCGATTAAATCAACTAATCGATTAGTCGACAAAATCGTATGAGTGATAGTTGACTAAGAATTTCTTTGGTCGAGGACAGACAGAAGAAATCAAATTAAAATAATTACAAAAAGGTTTTAGGGCCTGTCATGAAGTAAACTTTTACCTCAAATAGATCTCATTGTGATACCTACAGTTTTAGATTAATCTAGACAGACACAGAAGCAGGAAAGAGAGAGATAGAAAAGTCGAAATAGAAGCCAACCTTGGATGGTGCGTTTGAAGAAGGCCTTGCAGGCCTCGCAGGACGCCACTCCATAGTGGTATCCTGATGCAATGTCCCCGCACACCAGACACAGCCTCTTGGGCATCGAATTCAACATGTACTCGCACTTAATCTGCGAGTCTTCCCCGATAGTTGACGAACAGTCCTCGTAACGCTTTGATCCGGGGCCGCCGGCGGGACCCAGAGACCCCGCGTTGGAGCCGTAAAGGCTCGGGGAGTCTAAGCCGTTGGGGTGGCCGTTCATGGTGGACGAGTAGGAGCCGGAGGCGTCGCTGGAGCCGCCGGGAGAGTGATGGTTTAGGCTGTCAGTCAGGGAGGCAGGACTAGACGGCTCAGTCTTTATATAAGAGGACGGACAGTTGGACTCAAGGTGGCGCTCCTTACTGGACATTCTGCAGAGAAGCCTGAGGGAGTGAGACGGGAACAAATAGAAGAAGAAAGTATTACAAGAAATCGCGATGTGTAAAATGTCAGAAAAATGATGGATACTAAAGAAAAGAGAGGAAAGGTAGAGCTAGAGGAGAAGAAAAATAGATACAGTGAAAGCGATGTTTGAAAGTCCAATTATAGCAATCATTTGTTCTAATGTTGTTGTATTTCCTCACTGTCACTTTCAATGATGGATTTGTATTTTTTCACTGGGCCGGGCAAGTCCTATACATGACACACATGTGCACACACAATCCATCCATCACATCTGTTATTCTTTTCTTAAAAAGAGAGATGATAGAGAGAGCCGTGCAGAGGGAAAAGGACGGGTAATAAAAGGAGAGTAAGAGAGTTAAATACAAAAACTAAATAGATTGAGGTTCATTAGGGGAGCTGTGTGTAAAACAGAGCAGCAGAGAGAAGCATCTACACAACCAGTCACACAAACACATGCACACGCTCGGGGCCGACGCTCATCCGTCACTTTCCAGTCAATAGCAGCTTGTTCTACATGAAGGTAATCAGTAAGCAGCCTCTCTGCTGCTCAATCATCCCAAAGACAGCCTCACACATACATGACGCTCACACACACACACACACACACACACACACACACACACACACACACACACTGACGGATACAGTTTAAGGAGTTAGAGGAAACCATCCAATACAAAACTGTGTTTAAAACCAAAAAAATCTCTGCCAGTCAGTGCTGAAGTATTTCTCTCCTCATCTCTTGTTCTTCTCTTCCTCTCTCTCTCCTTTCCTTCTTCCTCTCCCTAAGGAGGAAGACTGGTGTCTTGTTAATGGCAGTTGTAATTAACAGCTATCTTCTCTCTGTCCGTATCTCTCCATCCCTCTCTTTGTCTACCTTACTATCTATCTGCCTGTCTCCCTATCATTTCCCATTCACTGCCATCTCTCTCTCTCTCTCTCTCTCTCTTTCTCTCTCTCTCTATTCCTCTAACCCTGCCCTCCCTCCCTTCTCTCCCTTTTTCATTGTTAAAGGCAGAAAGCACAAAAGGGTTTTTTAATTAAGGCAGGATGCTGCTAAACGAGGGGCTTCTAAAGTCCAGTCGGCCTGTAAAAGATCCCTGTTCTACAGGGACCCATAAAACACAGACAGCGCCTTGACGGGGAATGGAGAGCTGGTCGGGAGAGGGAAGGGGGGGGGGAACGGAGATAGTCAGGAAAACAGGTAGACAGAAAGGAGAAAGAGAGAAAGAGGCTGATGACAGACAGCACTTTCAGATCTGAATTGTTTTTAATGTGCAGACAAAGCTGTCCTCTTCCTTTAGCCAAAAACTCCCAGAAATTCTTTCCTTTAGAGTCAATTTTTCCTTTCATAAAGTGACATGACATTTATAACGTACAATACTTTGGCCTTTCCCCCCCTTCTTTTCATCATATATTTTATTCCCACCACCACTTCTTCTCTCCTCCCTTCCCCTCCCTGCCAGTTCTTCTAATTCGGTGACTCCATTAATCGTGGCTTTGTGGTATTCACCAATGTCTATAAATCCGTTTATCTGATGCTAAGGTAGGAGTTCAGTTTGGAATGAAGGGGCTCGCTGAGAAAGGTTCGGACACAAATCAAGAAAGGAGGTGAAAAGGGGATGGAGAGAGAGGATGGAGAGGAGAAACAGAAACACATATAAGGTGCTAGAATAAGGAAACAAGAAATGTAAATGTGGGAAAGAGTGATGAGAGATCGCACCGGGCTTCCTGTGTTCTAGCGGAGGGAGAGAAAATACAGTGGTGACAGAAAAAGAGAGTAGAGCCATTTAAGTAGATGATGTGATGGTGATGATTTAATCTCTCCTTTTTCACTCTTTATGCTCTTTTGTGCCCCCTCCCTTCGACCGTCAATCCCTCTGAGTACCATTAAGTGAAAGAGTTTAAGTGCCAAAAGATCTCAGGCGCTTTTTTCCTCTTTCTCTCTCTCTCTCAAATTCTCATCTATCTCTCTTTCCTTCTCTCTTTCCATTCCTCCTCCTCCTCCTCTCTCTCTTTTCCTCTATCATCTCTTTTTCTCCCACTCACATCTTTTCTATGTGCTCTCTCTCCCTCTCTCTCTCTCTCTCTGCTTATAAATGAAAAATAATGGCAGTCGAAGGGGGAGGAATAAAAAGAATAAAAAAAGAAGACATGCGTGCAGAGGAGAGGAGAAGAGGGAAGAAGATTAAGAAATCACAGCCAGTGCGCCGTGCCGAGCGAGAGGTTGAATGCATTTATGTATGTATGTTATCAGTATAATTATGGCGCTATGTAACGACGGCTCAGTGCTGAAAGAGCAGTCTTATTGTGCCAGTCTGCTCTTCAGATGAGTGTGGAGAGAGAGAGCGAAGGGGTTGGCTCGCTTTATTTTTTATCAATTCTTTATGTTTTTAGGTGTTTAAAGAGGTTTATATAAAGAGGAAAAGGCTCGACTGTGTTTCTTTTTGTGTTTTCACAAGAGTCTCAAAGACGTGAGCGCTGTGTTAGGAGATGATTGCAGAAATCAGATTTTCGTTTTAGCTGTTTCGCTTAATTCTGTTACAGAAGAAAGATTTTCTTCCTGCAAATCTGTTCATTTTGATGCACTTCAGTGGAAGAGCACCATATTGTAACATGGTTGTAAAAACTAGCTTTTTTGAATTACATAAAACAAAAAAAACAAATGGTACGTAACTTATTTTTGTCATAAATCATCACAATACATCAACAAAACTTATTTTACTAGATGTCATGAAGAAAGTAATTATTTCTTTTGTTCAATTATCAGATGTTTCAGAGAGAAACTTATTCACGTACCAAAGCTGACGGATAGTTTTATTAATAATATAAATAATTTTAGTTCACATGTACATCATCAAATAAAAAGAAGGCTAAGTTTTTCATCTCTTTGAAATAAATAACTGTATAGTAGATCTCTGTGAGTCTGTTACAGTGTGGACTGAATCCTTATATTTTAGGATTAGTGTTCATGATAAAACTGACCACACATACAGTGTTTGTGACATCAGCTAGATGTGAGAGTGTTTCACAAACGGCCAGAGGAAGAGGACAAAAGTGGCTGTTTAGTTCCTGCAGACATCAAATATTCAGCAGACGTATTTACCTGTCCCTTACTGAGGGACAACACAAAGATTACCACCTTCCCTTGTCTCCATTTCCAGCTCGATCCCTGTCATTTTCTCTTTCTCTTCCTTCCTATTTCTTTTATTTCATCTCTCACTTCTTGAAGGCACAGTGACTCATGGAAGAGAGATAAATAAGTGGACGTGTAGAGAGAGAGAGAGAGCAACAGAAAGAAAGGAAAAATAATCTTTTTTTTCTGTGTGTTTTGAAGGAAGGTGGGCCGTTTTAGTATGACAAGCTGTCATTAGAGCGGCGAGCTGATGCAGCGCTCTGACAACCGGCGGGGACAAACATACAATCATCGTATTAGAGCAACTACTCTCTGCCTCGCTCTGTGTCTCTGTTCGCTGTGTGCTCCCCTTTAGTTTCTGTGTGCACTCGCACCCTTTTATTATATACAATCTCTGTACGACTGCCTCGCTAGATGGCAGCTATAAACACAAACTGATCCTCAAACAACTCCAAACTGTTTTTGTCCCGCCCCGGGTTACAGAACAAAAGAGAAGCAGCGGAAGTGGCTGTAACGGACAGTCTGGGTGTCATTTTAACATTCACCTTTCACTATCCAGAGGTTTAGATATCACTCACTTTGTTCATCTCGGCAATTACATTGGTGAGTAAAAATGTTAGCATTAGTGCTGCAACTAATGATTATTTTCATTGTTGATTAATCTGTTAATTATTTTCTCGATTAATCGATTAGTTGTTTGGTTTATAAAAGGTCAGAAAATTGTGAAAAATGTGAATCAGTGTTTCCCAAAGCACAAGATGATGTCCTCAAATGTCTTTTTTTGTCCAAAAATCAAAAATATTCAGTTTACTGTCATAGAGGAGGAAAGAAACCAGAAAATATTCACATTTAAGAAGCTGGAATCAGAGAATTTTTAATTTTTTTTCCTTAAAAAATTACTCAAACTCAAACAATTATCAAAATAGTTGGCGATTAATTTAATAGTTAACAACTAATCTATTAATCGTTGCAGCTCTAGTTATCATAACAAATAAGAATTATGGTCAAACAACCAAACTATGATTGAAAAAATAGAATTTTTATGTGAAGAGAATTAAAAGAGATGAAATGTGCAGCTAAGATGTAAGAAGCTTAAATATTATCCTAATAATGAAAACTGCTTTTAAAATACATGCATTTGACTACACCTTGACAAACTTCCGTGCACGTAGGTGTAGAGGAATGTAGCACCTCACTGCCCTAACAATATATATTTAAAACCAAGTTCCCATGGAAAAAACGAGCAAAGAAGAATAAGAGAGGCAGGAAACAGAGAGGAGAGAGAAGAGGTAGCAATAGAGACAGAGAAGGGAGAAGTGCTGACAATGTAGCTACCATGGGTTGGATAATACCTTTCTATCACACCGAGCATTGTGCTCTCGATGCTGATAAGAACACACAGTCCAATAAGCAAAAAGAGAGAGAGAGAAAACCTTACACAATTCTATCTAGATGATACCGGCCGTGCGTTGGGAGGGAGGGAAAGTGAAGGAAGGGATGGAAGACAGAAAAAGAAAATACATTGAATTAAAGAATGGGGTAAGAGGAGCAAAAAAAAAAAAAAAAATGCATTTACATTTCCACAGTCAAATGAATAGGATGATTTCATCAATAGGCAGAATTGCTTTTTCAGCCCTCACACTCCTCTGTTTATTTTTCTTTCTTTGCTCCATTTCTCTCTCTATTCTATTCCCTTTTCAACGCGCTCCTATCTGTGGTGGGTTGTTGAACCGCTTGTCAGCTTGTTAGTTCGATACGTGCACTGGTGAGCGTGCACACATACAAAAACACACACACAGGACACGTAAACTCTATTTGTTAGCTGCACACATCGGTTCAAAATGAGTAGGTTACAGCTGTTGTTAAAGAATTACAGCAAGAACAAATTTCCTGTTTTCTGGGGGCTGAATTATTGGACCAGGACAGAGAGAAACACAAGCAAACACACCTAAAAATGTATTTTTTCCCCCCGTGTGTCATTTTCTGGGTAAGTATAATTGAATCTGTTTTTTTTTTTTTACATGTGCATTGTTTAAGGTGTGTGCATATAGTTTAAAGGCAGAGAAATAGAGAGAGAAAATATTCTGTGTGCTGTGTGTTTGAGTTTAGCTCCACAGTGTGTCGATGATTATAGTTGTTTTCAGGGAGAAAAAATGAATAAAATAAAAAATAAAAACTCACGCAGCGACAGTCAATCTAAACCACTCTGCCTCCTACTGAGCTCTCTCTCGCCCCTCGCCTTCCTGCTCTCTTTGGGTCTCTCTCTCTCTCTCTCTCTCTCTAGTCGTTTCTCCATCTCACACACAAACACACTCTATCATTGCTTCTCTCTCTTCCTCATGCATCCACACCCTGCCACACACACACCACCTTACACCCCACACAAACACACACAAACACACACACACACACACACACCAGGGAGCAGATCAATTGTTACAGTGTTAGTCGGGCAGGAAACCTGTAATTCACTTCATTGGCTGCAGAATAAACCCCTGATTACATACAATCAATGTGATAATGGCTAAAACACATTCTGCCCAATGGGCTGTCGGGCTGTAAAGACCGGTAGAGGAGAGGAAATGTGAGTGTGTGTGTGTGTGTCTATATTCCCGAGTGTGTGTGTTTAGACACAAAGACTTCTTCTAGGTATGAATTTGAATGTAACAAACACACACCTTCGCTGCGCACAACTATCCACAAACACAGGTGTGAAATGCATTGGGTAAGACTTAGAGAGGCACACTAGTGAGGCTGAAGCTGTTATGATGCATCCTGGGTTTTATAAAGTTTACACGCACACACACACTCTGTAGATGTGAATGGATAAACAGTGGGAGACAGCACACACAGGGCAAGCTGCAGCCAAACACGATTGATTAAGAATTATGTGCTTTCCAAACCTGCAGACTGCAAACTATTCAGGAATATCATGTTGAGTCTGGTGATATCAATACAGTTCATTTTCTCTTTTCTTTTTCCAGTCTCATCTCTTCTTTTCTCTTCTCATAAAAGGTGATTATATTCCAAATTTTTTAAGGGAATTCCTTTTCCCTCTCCCAAGTCTTCCCCGGTCTGTATAAAGGATGATTTAGATTTGAGAGACTGACTGTTAAGTGGAAAGATATGAAAAGGTTGAGCTTGTTCAGGGAACAAACGTGAAGGCAGTGCACCGCTAACCCTGTGTGTGTGTGTGTGTGTGTGTGTGTGTGTGTGTGTGTGTGTGTGTGTGTGTCAGATGGGAATCTTGATGATTTAGGTCATTTTCTTGCGGAGCAGTAGCTGATAAGTGTGTTGCTGCCAGGCACTATCTTTGTCACCATGTCTCTCTCTCTCCTTACCTCTCCCATTGTCTCTCTCTCTTTCTGTCTCCTTTATCTGCCGGGTGTCATTGTATTTGTGAGGGTGGTTGTCTACTGTAAGAACAGCGCTTCAATCCTCCATAACAGCTCAACTCCATCCAGAACGCCGCATATCACGAGCACAGTTTACAGTTAACTACATTCAGGTATTTATTTTCTAAATAAATTAAATACGTAAATTACTGCAGATGAGACGTCTAATTCAGGTCTATTTGGGGACTTGGCAGGCTGAGCTGCAAAACATGTACTTGTAGTGACCTCAAGGCTTTTACTGGAAAGGCTGAAGAGTGGAAATCAATGAAATTATTGAATGCATCCTCTTGTTAGGTAAACCTTTTACAGAAGATACCGCATGTGGAAAATTACTAGTCCTCCTTTTTTATGAAAATATGTATTGAGAAAATTATACATAAACATTTCATTTGTTTTAACGATATGAATATTTTGTTTTGATGTGACTGAACACATTCATGTGTATTCACGTGATATCTGCAGGTAATGTTTGTGCAGTATGAGGGATAAACATTGTAGGCTGGTTCCTCTATAAAGGAAAGGTCATTGATCAAGGTTAGTGTTCCTCTCTCTTTCTGTGTGTGTGTGTGTGTGTGTGTGTGTGTGGATTAGCAGTGTTATCGCTAAGCATTAGGGGTGCAACAGCTCTTCCAAACACTTACCAACACTTGCCATTGTGGCTGACACACATGCATTCACACACACACACACACACAAACGTACACATTCGACCATCCGTGTACAGTGAGACGTAGAGCTCTGCTACTCTCTCGCTCCCATCCTCAGACAGATAGAGACCTGGGCAAGGTGCCGTATCAAATGAAATTGCGCAGAGGTATAATAATAATAAAAAAAAAAAAAGAGTTTAAAAAAAACAAAATATCCCCCATCGGATTAAAAACACATTTTATTAAGCAGATGGTGAAAGAGGATTTCCACTCTAGTAAATATGACAGGGCTTTCAAATGTGACATGGGACGGAGGCAGAGCGAGGGGGGGGAGAGGGGGGGGGGAGAGAGGGGGGGAGAGAGGGAAGCAGACAAGGAGGGAATGGGAAGAGAGAGCGCAATGCTGCAAAAGAGAGGAGAGACAGAGTGTGAAGTAAAGTGGTGCTCCATCTGAGAGAATAAGTGGGAAAAAATGGTATGAAGGAGAAAAAGAAATATGGGAGAGGAGAGGAGAGGGGAGGAGAGGAGAGGAGAGAGAGGAGAGGAGAGGAGAGGAGAGGAGAGGAGAGAGGAGAGGAGAGGAGAGGAGAGGAGAGGAGAGAGAGGAGAGGAGAGGAAGGAGAGGAGAGGGAGAGAGGAGAGGAGAGGAGGGGAGAGGAGAGGAGAGGAGAGGAGAGGAGAGGAGAGGAGAGGAGAGGAGAGGAGAGGAGAGGAGAGGAGAGGAGAGGAGAGGAGAGGAGAGGAGAGGAGAGGAGAGGAGAGGAGAGGAGAGAGGAGAGAGGAGAGAGGAGAGAGAGGAGAGGAGAGGAGAGGAGAGGAGAGGAGAGGAGAGAGGAGAGAGGAGAGAGGAGAGGAGAGAGGAGAGAGGAGAGGAGAGGGAGGAGAGAGAGGAGAGGAGAGGAGAGGAGAGGAGAGGAGAGGAGAGGAGAGGAGAGGGGAGGGGAGAGGAGAGGAGAGGAGAGGAGAGAGGAGAGAGGAGAGGAGAGGAGACATAAGCGAGTAGAGCGTCAAAGCTGCATTCTTTAAGCAGATCAGATTTGGGGAAATTGGGCTGTCACTACAGGATTGTGATGATTTACACCTATCCATCACAGGGAGGGAGAGAGAGAGAGAGAGAGAGAGAGAGAGAGAGAGAGAGAGAGAGAGAGAGAGAGAGAGAGAGAGAGAGAGAGAGAGAGAGAGAGAGAGAGAGAGAGAGAGAGAGAGAGAGAGAGAGAGAGAGAGAGAGAGTATGTACAATAATGCACAGCATCTGTAAAAATGGAGAAAATCCGTCCTTAACAGGCTGAGTTCACTGCTTACTTTTCAATTCAGGATTCAATATTCTATAAATCACACATTTAGAAACAGGAAAAACATCTTTTATTATATGTTAAAGTGTAGTACCAGTTTATATTTTTACTGTATGATGACATAACGTGACGGGGGGGTCAAAAGAAGAAAGTGAATGTTGTGGTTTTTATCTTGAAATTTCCTCCCACATTAACTAAATGTATTAAATAATTTGAAAGCTATTGCACGTTTTGAACTGAATTGTCACCAGCTGCTGTTGACACTCGTCCCCTCTGCCTCCTCTCCTGATCTTCCCTCTCTTCCTCCCTCTCTTCCTCCCCCTCATCCTCCCCTCTCGCTGCTGGCTGATGCACCTTACAGCCTCGCTCCTGGACCATCTGTTAGGGAATCTAATTCACATCCAGTCATAATCAGGTTTGCTGGAGTGCCCACTGTCTCTGCCTCTCTGTCTGTCTCCTTCTGGCCTACCTGCTTCTTTCTGCCTATTTTACATTCTCTCTCTTTGATTGTCTATCATTCTTAGTTATTCATTTTTGTACAGTGTCCATGTCAAACTGTCTCAATTCAACTGTTTTCATTAACATCTTCCTCTTTATTTTCCTTCACTCTTCCTTCACTAAACAAAAACACAAACTAGAGCACTAGAGCATGAACTTGTGATAGAACAAATTAATCTAATGTTGTCATTGTGTGAATGTGTAGGTTTTAAATGTATTACAGTATAATCCATGAACATGAAGTGCACGACTCTGCAGCATCGGCTTTGCTTTTTTAAAGTCATAAATGCAAATTATAAGAATGTAGATACTCCTTCAGCCTTTTAATGATAAAATTAATTTATAAGCGTCAATTTGACGTTGCATGGAAAAATGAGGCGCTGCATCGACTCGGCATCTTGTGTTGTGTGTGTGTGCATGTGTGTGTGTTGTGTGTGTGTGTTTATCCATGACTGAGAATAAGGCGAGTTGAGGTGAAGGGGGTGGAAGTTAATGAGAGGTGAGTGTCTGAAACCCTCTCTCTCTCTTTCGTTCTCTCTCTCTCTGCTCCAGCAGTAATCCTCTTCTATAAATCTGCAATCCAATCAGCGTTGTCCACACTTACACACACACACACACGCACACACACACACACACACACACAGAGCTGTTGGGAGGCCCATCTGTGTGTTAAGGCAATCTGCTTTATCATTATGATTACATTGGGCTCAGTTTACAGCAATGTGAGTGTGTGTGAATGTGTGTGTGTTGAAGCGCACCCTGGCTGCCTGACATTAATCACATTCTCATGGTTTGATGGCCTAAATAAAAAGAGGAATAATATTGTTGCTGTCCAATGAAAACTGCAGATCTCAAAAAAAAAAAATAATTAGGAATTTCTTCAGCATTCAAAAAAAGTTTTAATTTGAGTGAAATCTCCAGTAAACAAAGCATATGAAAGTTTTTTTTATTTATTATTATTTTTATATATTATTTCATATTATTTATTATTTCCTAAAACAATTTTGAGTGAAAGCTCCAAGTTTTTAAATATATTATTATTTTTATTATCTTTTATATATTATTTCATTTAATTGAATTTCCCCTCGGGGATTAAGAAAGTGCCTCTCTTCTTCTTTTTTATTTCTTATTTCTTAAAACAATTAAGGTTTTGATGGATGTTAAGAGAGAATTCCATTCTCAGTGTTAACAACAGAAACATTAAATATAGTTCTAAATCAATAATAATTTACATGCATTTAGAAAAATCTTAATTATTTTGGCCAAAAGTAAATAAATTATGATGTTCAACAATTCAAATTGAAGTTTATACCCAAAGGCGCATCAGGTGTGCATGTGTGTGTGTGTGTGTGTGTGTGTTTATGTCAATTGTGTGACTAAATCCCATCAACACAGTTGGAGATCAGATATCCTGGAGGATATGTTCATGTGATCTTATACTGCATGTGTGTGTGTGTGTGTGTGCGTGCGTACAAATGTGTTCCTTCTACTGTGTGTGCATGAGAAACAAATGCATGTATATATGTGTGTTTGTGTTTGTGTGTGTGTGTGTGTGTGTGTGTGTGTGTGTGTGTGTGTGTGAGAGGTGACTGGTATTTATCTTCATCTTTAACATTTAGTGCCTCATTATTTATGTTTTTATGTCCTTCTTTGTTGTTTTTTAAAGATCGGGGCCTTTTTTATTGATTATTACATGTTGTCATATCACAGTAAGAAAAGCGCAGGTGGTGCAAACAATCAAAATGTCTGCTGTGAAAAAGACCTTTTTGTTTTGATTATTAGTGCTGCAACAAATGATTATTTTCATTGTTGATTAATCTGTTGATTATCTTCTTGATTAATTAATTAGTTGTTTGATCTATAAAATGTCAGAAAATGGTGAAAAATGTGGATCAGTGTTTCCCAAAAGCCCAAGATGACGTCGTCAAATGTCTTGTTTTGTCCACAACTCAAAGTTATTTAATTTACTGTCATAGAGGAGGAAAGAAACCAGAAAATATTCACATTTAAGAAGCTGGAATCAGAGAATTTTAACTATTATTTTCTTAAAAAATTACTCAAACCGATTAATCGATCATCAAAATAGTTGGTGGTTAATTTAATTAGTGACAACTAATTAAATGAATCATTGCAGCTCTACTGATTATAACAATATATATTCCTGTGTTGAAAAATTTCAGTAGAAGTCTTGAGATAAATTCTGAAGTTCAGCAGATATTGTTATATTAGTTATTATAATCTGCCGCCTGGCAAAGCGTCACATCTGAGGCTGTTGAATTCGCAGTTACAATATCAACTGTAGTTTGTTTTAACTTTAACCCCAAAAGTTGCACCAATAAAGCGCAAATAATGTTCCCCAATGCAGAGTTCAGTGTGTGTGTGTGTGTCCATCTGTGTGCGCACATGTAGTGTGTGACTTCAAGCCATGGCGTGACTCCCTCGCTCCTGGCAAACCTTTACACCTCTCATCACCAGACTTCACTGTTTGCCAACACACACACACACACACACACACGCACACACACACACACACACACACACACACACACTAGTGCTAGTAACACTCCTCTTGGTGATTGGCCGAGAGTCTGCGTGAGAATGGCTTGCCAGACCTCTAATTGGCTTGACCCAGACTAACCCTGAAATCCTATTGGACTAAGACTTCCCAGTCTACCGTGCGCGCGCACACACACACACATACACATACAAACATAAAATTACAGGGCCGTGCAAAAGCCTAACAATGCACCAATCAATAATGTTCTAATAGGCTGCAATAACACAACGATAACAAATGATAGTAATGTTCATTAAGGTAATCATGTCAGTGGCAGTGATTGGTCACAGCATTCTCAGGTGAGAAAATAGATAATAGAATATAAACATATGTGCAATAAGCCTGCATTATGCTCATTATGTACAAAACACATACTTAGAATTACAGTTTTGCAATGTGAGCATGCGGCTCTATCTCTTATCCATGATTAAAAGACAGAGAGAGGAAGTGGCAGAGAGGGAGGAATAATACATCTCATGTGTCGTGTGTCACACGTTTGCTTGTGTTTTAACATGAAACAAGCAGCATATTTACAGTTTATGTTCTAAAAATGGACCAAGTGTGTCCCTCGGTTTCACCTGCCTCAAACAACACAAACTTACAGAGTTCGTTTCCACTGGAGAACTCGTAAAATTTGACTTTGTGTTTAAGCTTTTCATGCTTTATTGCACATGCAGATGGCATGGGGGGGGGATTACTGTAATGGTAACAGTGACTGTCCTTCAACCGAATGATATGATTTAAAGCCTCTGTGCTGCGACGCATTTGCACTACTGAAGTGTCCTTGAGCCAGAAGGTGAATCCCGCTTTCTTGTGATTCCCCTTATATACTGTAAAGAATATAACCAAACAAAGGCAGTGCTACAGGTAAAGAAAAACATATGTAGCAGTATTAGTAGTAAATCAGTTAAAAAATGAGACACTGAGTAAAATGTGTTAGGAAGAACTGGTGGCAAACACAGCTCACATTCACACAAAAAAATATTTTTAGGAAGCAGAAAATTAAGTCATTTATCTTTACTTCATTTGCCATGTTTTTTTTTTTTTTTTTAATCTTTTTAGCAGTGGTACAAGTAAAAAATGTTTATCAAATGTTATTCAAAACGTTCACCAAATAGAGAATAGAATAGTTGAACCTTAAATTTTAGACCACTTCATAGTCCACCTGTTCTCCATGCCTGATAATTCAGAAATATTATGGTTTTTAATAATATGGAATCTTAGCAGTCACTCTAGGAACTCATAGTGGGGGATTTTTAAAACTGGAAAAAAATAAAAAATAAGATTAAATACAGACTGCTGAACCTGCTTTGTTCATGGTTATACTTTTAAAGAGATAAATCTGCTTATTGCATATAATAAATGTGACTTTTGCACATGGTGACTCAAAAGCAGAGCAGCTTCTATTGAATACAGATCTAATAAAAACATGTATTAAAGGTAGTAAAATATACTTAAATCAGTTTGAACATATAGACTACTTCCATGGATTAAGGAGAAGAGGAAATATCTGATTTAGGAAAAAAATCAATGAAATTAAAAGACATATATATATATATATACAGCATATAACTCTCGTGGTGTAATAGATTGTAAAAAGAAGTTCTCAGCGCTACGTCTATCTCACACACACACACACACACACACACACACACACACACACACACACACACACACACACACAGACGGACACACACACACACACACACACAGACGGACCACTGAAAACACTGGCGTTTGATGTCTCAGAGTGCTTGCCATTTCTTTCTCTTTCATCGGAGGTTTATAGAGGTCAAGTGTGGCTTTTGTGTGAAACTGAACTCATGATTCATAGATTCTTCTTCTTTTACGTTTTTCGTTCTTTCCCTTTCTTTGTGTGCGTCTTCGGTAGCGCTCGTCATTGGGTCTTACCTGGGGTTGTAGAGGGCATGTGCGTCTCTCATGTGGTTGGCCTCCAGTTGATCGTAGCTCTGGTGCATCCTCCAGGCGCCAGCGCCGCATTTACTATAGGTTGACTTGGAGTTATCGTCGCTGCTGCTGTTCACCAATGGCCCCTTCGATAAGTTCATTCTGTAGGCGGGGACGAAGAGAGAGAAGGGGGGGTGAAAATACAGCCAGTGGGACAGAAATAGTAGAGAAACTATCAAGTAAAAGAGGTTAAAAAAAAAGAAATAATATGTAAACATTAGGAGAACACATACAAATCATTTAGAAAAAACAACTTGAAGAAATGCTGATTTTTACAACAAGTGAGGACACGGTTAGAAAAAAGAAGAAAAAAGCTTCCAAGAAGATAAAGAAAAACAAAAAAAGCAATAAGTTATTTATAAAATAAATGTAGTGGGACGCAAATGAATTGGAGACACGTCATGTGGTACAAATGTAGTTAATGCACACACAACACACACACACTTTATGCTTGTCTGTATGCCCGCAGTAGATATAACAAACAGTTATACAAGTATGCAACTACTCAGCACAGACAGGAAAGAGAGACAGGTAGGTCTGCAGACAGACAGGTCCGAAGTAGACAGACTGACACACAGGCCGACATGCTGAGAGCACCGACAGACAGACAGACAGACGGACAGACGGACAGAGAGACAGCTGTCAGACAGACAGACAGACAGACAGACAGACAGACAGACAGACAGACAGACAGACAGACAGCTGTCAGACAGACAGACAGACAGATGCACCGAGGACGGGTTGTGACTTTAAACCAGAACACCAGACTTTTGTCCTGGAATGTGTTAACAAATTTGTGTGAAATCCATCGGTCTGATCTCAGATGTGGAGTCTGCGTCAGGCTGCGTCAGGATGCTAATTGAAGCTCACCCCGGCTGTGTCTAACGTCAGAGGAGTTTTACCAGTTTTAGCCGCCTTGCAAAAAGGCTTTCAGACTGAGGGAATATAAAAGTAAAAGCACCGGAGGAGGGACCGCTATCCGTCAATCAAACCCGGCGCTGTCGTCAGGGGAGGAGCTGTCGCCGGGGCGATAAGGTCACCGTGGGCAACAGAATCAAAATCACGCATCGCAAAAAATAAATAAATTAAATAACACAGCGTGCGAGAGAAAAGGGAGAGTACGTCAAAGAGGAGGAGAGGAGGAGAGGAGGCAGGGTTTATAATAAAATTGGCTGGGTGGCCTATATTTAAAGAAAAGTACCAGGGGAGAAGAGAGCGCCGCTCGCTTTATTACACGGGGACAAAATGTCGAAAATACAGAAACCAACTGAGACTGTGGAACAGATGTCAGAACACAACTGGTAATAAAGTGATCCTTCTAAAATAATGCAGAAGAGATGCCTGCTGGCGATGCTTCGGGCATCCCTGTGCTTTGCATTTTGAGCATTTGTATCTTATCTTTTTGCATAATAACAGATACATCAAATATGATTACGGGCCTGAAAAGGGAAAAAATCATTTAATATTTATATTTGCTGAGAAATCTACAAATTGAACGAAGATACTGACGGATCTTTTCACGGCAAACAAATCAAAACACCTGGGAGCTCTTTAAGGAACGCAACGAGCTAAACAGCTATTAAATAAAATAATCTTTTCTCTTATTATTGTTTTGGTTTTGCTGGATTTTTCCTGTGTGTGTGTGTGTGTGTGTGTGTGTGTGTGTGTGTGTGTGTGTGTGTGTGTGTGTGTGTGTGTGTGTCGTCTCAGACGTTGTGTATCAGTAAACAGAGCAGGATGTTGGTATGTGTCACAAACTGATAGACACATGTTTACCACACAAACACACACCACACAGACATGTGTGTGTACGTATGTGTGTGTGTGTGTGTCCCACTGTGGGTTGCTGTGTAGGTGAGGGCCACGTAGGCAGACAGGTAGACAGACCAATCACTCGTCTGACAGCCCCCCCCCCCCCCCCCCCCCACAGAGCTGGGTTGGCTCAGTGAGAGGTGGAGGAGCAGGGTGTGTAATATGTAGGTTTTAGTTCCACTCTGGTGAATAGGAGGAATCGATATCTCGCTGCTGCTGCTGCTGCTTCAGACACTTATTGGCTTTGGTTGCGGTGTCACAATGCTATATAGACAGGCAACACTTAATACTGCTTTTTTTTATGGGGGGGGGGGGGAGTGTCCTGGTGTCACACTGGACTAAGGTACACCCAGTACCATGTATATATGAGACGTTGGTAGTTTAGATCTCTGCCTTTCCAGTCAAACTGTTACGTGAATTGTGTTTCCTTCCACGGACAACAGACGAAGTAAAGTAGAGATTAATAAAGAGGAAGAAAAACATCCTCATTACCATGAACCATGAGATGCAATTTTAGAAAGAAAATTTGAGTTTACAATATTTTAGCTAAACAACAAAAAGCTTTTTGATTTTGCAGCCCTAGCTTTAAACTGTTGGGGATTACGAAGGTAGATTCTGTTTTATTACATTATACCTTATGGCGAGGTAATCGGGTATTTTTTTTTCCAAGTCTTTATTCATTCCGGGAGATTAAATTTGGGCTAAAAGGCATCTTAAAAATCATCAGACAATCCTTTAAATCAGGCATCAACAGCGGTTTGAATGTTCTATTCAATGCAGGGAAATCTTACAGGAGAAAAAGCACTTTATTATTGGTGCAGTTCTAAATATGTATAATTTAATTAAATTTAATCTCTACCTGAATGGATTCAGATTCTTTAAAGTAACCTTTACTTTTAAGCATTCAAAACCATAAAAGTACTTACACATCAACAACATTAATAGCTCAGGTCATAAATATTTATATATGCGTATGTACAAAGTAAAAGGAGAGAATAAAGGAGAGGAGTATTAACCTATGTGATTCTACCTGACCTATTTCACGCTCCTGTCACTACATGTAAGCGGCACCAGCACACACACACACTCACACATACACACACATGCAGGTTTGTGTGTGTGTGTGTGTGTGTGTGTGTGTGTGTGTGTAAAAGTATGGAGATCGTGGGTGTCTTTCTGATGCTCAGTGACTCGCTCATGTGTTGCTGGCCCATCTGTGAACAGAATGACCATGACACAGTATGTGTGTGTGTGTGTATGTGTGTGGACGTACGTGTGTGTCTCTGTGTGTGTGTGTGTGTGTGTGTGTGTGTGTGTGTGTGTGTGTGTGTGACATGGTGATGCAGTGATTGATGAGACAGTTGCCATTCTTGCTAATGCAAAACGCACCTATCCCTGAAGGGAGCAAATGCCACAACACACACACATACATACACACACACATGCACACACATACATGCACACACATACATACACAGGCTGCAACTGCCCTACGTAATTACCCCTCTAGTCAGGGCGGTGTGATGTCTTCCACTCACATATGCAATATATATACACATAAACATAGTTTCATACACAAACACAGTGGAATTGGTGACATAGAGACATATGAAGAACACCGATGAACAAAAAATGAAGACAACAAATTCATTTGCAGGATAATCAAGACCTGCTCCTCCGCTCGAGTAGAGTATAAATACACACTTTAGCGTAAAACAATATGCAATAACAAACACCGGACAAAGCAAAGTGAAATAAAAATATAAATACTGTATATATATTTTCCTTTTATACTGTTAAGTTTCTTGCATCTTAACAATAAAACTGCGGCTCTCGTTTTTAAATTACGAGGATAGGTGGTGAGATATGACACACTGTTATTCCTGATAATATTGTCATATAATTGTTACAAAATCTGCATGTGTGATATAATAATGACGTATTTGTAAAACATCAAGTCTCATAAATAGAATCTGACAACGACATGTGTTTGTGTGTGTGTCGGGGAGATAATCACAGATACCGGGTGCATAAACATATTTCTATGTGTGTGAGTGTGTGTGTGTGCGCGTGCGTCGGGGCAGGTGGGGTTC
>CAKAOJ020000128.1:1010000-1052500 GCA_916701645.2 Sebastolobus alascanus
TCACTGTAGGAAATATATCATAATGATATGCAAATGGTATGTATATGGTGGCATGAGGGGAATGCAATTATGTTAACAGCTTAAGCGGTACTTGTTGTTATTATTATTATTATCGGTATGATCATTATCCCTAATATTTTAATTAGTGCAGGAAAGCAGAGCCTGAGAGCAAAGGAGGGGAAGTCTGAGCAGAGAAAAGACAACGGTGGATGGATGGATGGATGGATGGATGGATGGATGGATGGAGGAGCGGACAGACGGACAGACGCAAGGATGGACCAGAGGATTTCTAAAATATGTGCGAGCGGTCCCAGCTTACGTGCACTTGCAGAAACACACACAGATAAAGCAGCACGTTCCACCGCTAACATGACAAGAAAGTGTGTTTTTTCCGTCAACATATTTGTGCTTAATTTCTAAAAACAGCTCTCATGCTTTACACTTCTTCACCAAGACCGAGCCAGTGTTCACTTTTCTTGTCTAATTCACAACTAAAAACCAGAGTTAAATGTTTTCAACCTGAATTGCTGCTGGTTCTTAAAATACACCACCGTGTTCTGCAGCGCACAGACTCAGATGTTCAGATTCAGTGTGCAGGGTCGAGTCCTTACAGGTGAAACTGGACATCCCATCATTTCATTTACAAAAAGAAATCAACATGCTCCATGTGAAAGGTTCTTCTAAAGACAATTTGTTTAGATCAAAACCTCAAACTCACCAAAAGCCTGATTTATGACATTGTACTGCTGTTTAAAAAATAATAATTAAAAACCCCTTTAGGTGTTTTTTTATTATTATTATTATTAATGTTTCAATAAATATAAAATTTCGCAAAAGGAATCACTCTTTAAGCATTTGTAAATCTATATTATGTGTTGCAAATCTAATTATAACTGAAAACAAACTACAGAAAATCAGTTTCTTAAAATGGCTAAAGACAAGTTCAGTGGTAAAGAAGTGGGATTATTTCACCAGCTGCCCTTTTTTACTTAAAAATGTTCCTCTCTATTCCACATACTGAGGAGGTGAGAGGGTCTCTACATGTACAACACACACACACACACACACACACATACACACACATCAAGGACAGCTTCAAAGTACACAAAAAAATGTCAGTTTTCTTTAAAAATCTTAATGATGTCACGTTAGAGAAACACATGAAAAAAATCCTCGTGCATCGGCTTCTGCTTTGACTTTGTCCTTTCAGTTCTTCACCTCCGACTTTCTACCGTCAGGACACTTAAACTGAGCCTCTGATTCTGTGTAACTCATTTTAATTTATTCACTATAAAGACATGACCACTTGGAAGTAAACTACCCTGTACAATTATCTTTATTTCTATACATATTTACTAAAATCCTGGCATTAATTAAAGGCGATGCAAATCAGTCTCAGTGTCATTAGTGAATTCACAGTGTGTCCACCACCGACTGAATTACACTCATGTTTTACATTGTAATGTTTGAAACAGGACAAAGTGGGTGTGTATTGGTATATTTACAACACTTTAATCTATGACTTTGTCCTTTTGTGCATTTTCATAAAACGCACCTTGCATGGTATTCGCACAATAACACACACGTACACACACGTACACACACACACACACTGCTGTCCGTTCCGCCAATCAGTTAATCTGCATTTCTAACAGCGTCTTCAACATTCACCTAAAAAGAGCAAAGCGCTGGCCAAAGGAGCAGCTCAGCGCCACTCGCTTGTTTGTGTGTGTGTGTGTGTGTGTGTGTGTGTGTGTGTGTGTAACTGTCTCTAATTCCTGTGCGGGGCCACACGCTGAGCTGCCCGTCTGAAATTCTACCTCCTCTGGCATTTAAGAGCTTGCTCTCCCCCTCTCCTCCTCCCCTCCTCTCTTCTGGGCCCTTCTCCTCCCGTCTCCCCACGTTAGTCCTCTAACCTCAATGCCCCGTTACCTCTCCGATTCTCTGCTTGGACGAACACACACATTAAGACGCACGTGCACAGGCGTACGCACAAGGAGGCATACTCTGAGTCCTGAGAACAATTTCAGTAAGTAAAACAATGTGTTCAAAACAGAGAAAGTGAAGGAGAAACTGAGTCTCTAATGAGTGTGTGTGTGTGTCTCGCTCTCAGGTGGAGGGACAGAAATTCTGCTCTTCTACCCGCTGAGTAAGAGCTGCTGTCCGGATACTGCAGCCACACACACACACTCACACACACACACACACACAGACAGTGAACGCGTGCTACCTGACAGCAGAAACAACCTTGACATGGTGCCGGCCACCTCCGCTGCATACCAGCACATACACACACACACACACTCACACACACACACAGTGAAAGACAAGGACAATGACAAGTTGAATGATGGATAAAAGGATAAAAGGTAAAATTTACCTACTCTTGTTCAGAGTGCATTAAAAAACACTCGGATAACGGGTGTCCTACCGACTCCATCGGCGATACCGGGTCATTGTCATGTCAAAGCTCCTCCAGGGAAAAAAACAAGAAAATTTAAAAAAAAAATCAAAGTTTTTATATCTCTCCTCCTCTTCTTTCTCCGGTCTTCCTCTCTCTCGGTCCTTCCTTCCGCTTGGAGGGAGCAATACAATTACCAGGCTCTGCGCTGCCTGCACTGATCGACTCTGCGTGTGTGTGTAGATGGGAAGGGAGCGTGTGTGTGTGCGTGCGCGGTGTGTGTATGTGACAGCCGGGGAGACGGGGGCTATAGGTACACACACAGCCAGCCAGCCAGGCAGTTGGGACGGAAAGCTGTGCCGCTGTCCTAATCAACGACTTAAAGCCCCGATAGCAGCTCATGAATATTAAGCAGCGCTTTGCATATGCAGTCCCTCAGGCCCCGCTTCTGCTGTGATTGGTGGAGGCTTGACCAATGGCTGCGGGGAGAGGCGGGGTAAGGGGTGGAGACGAGGAGGGAGAGCGAGAGAGAGAGGGAGAAGAGCAGGTGGAGAGGGAGGGATCAGACAAAGAGCGGTAGAGGGGAAGAGAGAGGGAGGGAGGAAGGAAAGGAGGGAGCGGAGAGGAGAAAGAAACAGGTGAGGGAAAGATTTAAAGCAAGACATTCCGCTCTCCTTCTTTCTTTCATTCTTTGTCTCTTTATCAGCCAACCTTTCTCTTTCTGTCTTTCTCAAAAGTCTCTCTCTACTTGTCTCTGTTACTCTCATCGTGAACCTGCGATGTTAGAAAAACGTGGAAAAAAACATCTTTGCTTTTAAACACCATTAACAAAGTTTCAATATATAAATCTTTCAATCAAAGGCTAAACATTAGAGTTACACCATGCTGTGAAATCACAAAAACACAAAATTGACCTAATCAAGTCGAGAGAATTGCAAGATCAAAGGGAAAAAGTGTGAGTTTGACCCCAAAGCCTAAGCCTAGATAATGTGTCCCACTGCAAACACACACACAGAGACACAGTACAGCAGAGCCCATCACAGCTCAGCAGTAAAATACGGGATTATGGCAATTGTGAGGCCCTTGTCCTTTGTTGTGGAATGATTTGGGAATGATTGGGACAAGGTTTCCCCCGCCGCTCGCTGTTTTGTCCAGCTCCCTGCCGTCTCGGCACCAGCAGGTTGTATATTCCCAGCGTTTCCCATATTTCTAACAACTTGGAACGTGGGTATTGTCGGCGCGAGAGGGATTCTCCAGCAGAATTATCTCACCGCTCCTCGGCCTCAGAGACGGGAGGAGACGGAGGAACGAGAAAAGAGAACGTGACGAGAGAAGGGAAGGAAACCTACGGGGAGACTCTCATCTGCTTCGGCTATTTCTTTCTTTCAAAAAAATGTTTTCGTCTTTTCTATCTGACTTTTCCAACGCACAGGATGGAAGGGGGGGGGGGGGGGGAGAGAAGTGTGGAGGAGAGAGGGAGATAGAGAGAAAGAAATCGGAGGGGTGGGAAAAGGGGGGATGCAAAGATGAAAGAGAGTGGTTGTGATTAGCAGCTTTGGAAGAGAACAGATAATAAAACATTTCCTGAAACCAATCTCTGCTTTGATGTACGTGTGTACGTGTGTACGTGTGTGTGTGTGTGTGTGTGTGTGTGTGTGTGTGTGTGTGTGTGTGTGTGTGTGCAACAGTAACTACAACCTCTTTTCCTCTCTCGCTCTCACACACATTCACAAACAAGTCGTTTCACACCTCAGCTTTGTCGGCTGACAGCAGAACATCCCAATAATATGACTTTACTAAAACACCCATTTTCTCCCTTGAAGTGACGACAGAATGTATTAAAGGATTAAAGGATGTTAATGTTGGTGTTGTATGATGATAAATCATCATGGAGGAGTCCTCTACCACACATGTCACTGAGTCTGGTTATTACCTCATGAATGTGCAGCACTGACGTACACAACCAAGGCAAATAACTCAACATCTACTGCACATTTAAGTTGTTGTGTTAAGTAAAACCAACTGTGATTGTAATAAAAACAGGAATAGAGACAAACATGAACACTATGGTTAGAGACGTCAGGATAATACTGAAACTTCTGCCTTTGTATATGCAGAATCAGACAAAAATGCTTGCCTGTGAATATGTCAATATATGTCTAGTAGGGCTGACAAAATTGGCAAAAATTATGTTTGAATATTTGTTCTAAAATAACACATAAGTTTGAACTATTCAAGTATCTATTTTTGCGCATTATGTCCATGACACGGTGTCCAAACTGGCCACGAGCTACGGAGCGCTGCACAGCACGCCGGTTTGAGCTGAACTTCGTCAGAAACCCTGTTTCTATGTATTCCTGTCGCTCGCTTTGAAAGCGCCGCAATGGACGAGGAGCGACTGATTGGTGAATTTAAAACGAGGAGTTATCTATACAATTCGACACTGAAAGGTAAGAATGGAAGGAGTGGATCTGCTCTGCGCTGCCTTTGTTAAGGTTGAAAGGAGTAATAAAGTTTTCCGTCCTGGTTTCGGAATGCGGAGCCTCCGTGTTGTTGTTTCATAAATAAAGACGCAACTCGACCCGTTCTGCACAACGGGATTGGTTGATGCCTTTATTCGTGGTGCGAAAGCTCAGAAAAATTCACCTTCTGTGTGAAAATATTCATGACAAAAAAAAAAAAAAATAATTACTGACGTGCAAATTAAACCCACAAAAAAAAGGCCTTTACTCTGACTTTCAGGCTAAAAGACTATAGTCCAACGCTTCATAATGCAATGTTGAGTTGTTTTTTTAGGGCCTTTTCAAGAATAAACACATCTCATCTCAGTTGAGCAGTTTACAAACATGCACGAGATGGGAAATCATTTTAACGGAGCAACATAGACGACAAAGAAAGGGACCTATATGACATTAGCTACATGCACAGAGGTACATGTAGTCAAACACATGGATACACAGATGCTATATGATGTTCATGTCCACACACACACACACACACACACACACAGACACACACACACACACACACACACACACACACACAGAGAGTTATGATGTATCCAGGGGCTTATAAGCATCGACAAAGATGAGTGTGAATCAATGCTGCCGTCACTACTGGGCAAACAAATCCTTTACCAAAACCTCTGTCTCTAACACACACACATACACAAATAGATACAAACACGAGCATCCGCAATCTCTGCATCTGTGTGGAAACATTACGATACATAGATTTAATGTTTTGCTCAACATAATATGTATTGAAAAATATGAAAACTGTTTATGGGGAATTAATTACAAAATATACCAAAAAATCATCATATAGATGATTAGAAACAATGAGAGGAGAGGGATGTGAATATAAATGCTGCACTAGAAACAGAAACAGCGATGTGACTTACACAAAGATAAATTAAACGTTGCGTCTGTGATGAACTGATCGTGTTCATGGAGGTGTATTTCTTTGTTGAGGTTTACTTTAGGAAATATTCAATGACACTTTTCTTGCCAGAGTTCCACATTTTGTAATTTATGCATATATGCAGTTTGGATTAAAACCTGTTTTTTAGGACACTGACAGTCAGTTTTAGTACAAAACAGCAATGTGTTTGATGAAAGAAAGCATAAGAATGAAATGTAAAGGATCAGGTTTCACTCTCCATATGTGCTGTGGGAGACGCTTTAACAAGATTTTCTCTATTATGTAAATAGGAAAGAATTGTTAAGGTGAGACAATAAAGTCCTATATCATAAACAGAGCTGTGCTCTTTCAAATTTGTCAACACACATATGTTCCACATATGAATCTTCTATTTGAAACCTTTAGATAATGTCAGAAAATCTCAGTGATTTTAGTTGAACCCTGAAACAACCTTAGCTCCTTCTCTCTTTCTGCCTCGCTCCTCTTTTCCCTCTCTGACCCCCATTCACCACCCACCCTGCCCCCCCCCCCCCACACCCCCCCCCACTATTGATTGGTCCTCAGTCAGTGTGTATGTTGACAGTGACCCCTTAAGGCCACTTCTCTCTCTCTCGCTGGACAAACCCGGCTGCCACGCAAACCTCTTAAACACAAAGCTATTACAGTAAAAGCCAGGGAAATACCCCGTGTGTTCATGTGTGTGTGTGTGTGTGTGTGTGTGTGTGTGTGTGTGTGTGTGTGTGTGTGTGTGTGTGTGTGTGTGTGTGTGTCTGTGTGTGTGTTGGCTCCCTTGCAATCACATTCACATGATTTGTACAAGACTGGATAAAATATATACTTTATAATAAAAAGCACCCAACCCAGTCAAAATGTAGAATACAATCATAGTTAATTATTGTGTGTGTGTGTATGTGTGTGTGTGTGTGTGTGTGTGTGTGTGTGTATGTGTGTGTGAGGCTTGTTTGCATCATCTTCCCAGTGAAGGCTCTTGTCTGTACACTGCTGATCTCTCACTCTTGTCTATTGTCTGTGATTGTGTGTGTGTGTGTGTGTATGTGTGTGTGTGTGTGTGTGTGTGTGTGTGTGTGTTTTGACCCTGCGGTGAAAGCCTGTTGACATCTGTGGAAGAATTATCCATCGCAACTCTCACTGACATCAATCACACCACTCGATAGGCCACAGCAAGTTCATTCGGGGCAGTGTGTGTGTGTGTGTGTGTGTGTGTGTGTGTGTGTGTGTGTGTGTGTGTGTGTGTTTGTGTGTGCTGGTCAGAACAGTCTTTAACAAATTCAGGAGGCGGTCACTTAAGCAGCTGACCTCAGCTCACCCATCGACACATATGTGCCAGTCACACACACACACACACACACACATATATATCACCAGACTGAGGCCACGACTGCAAACAAAGCTCCTGTACGACTGATTAACTAAAATATGACTTTTGTGTTGATAATTATATAACACCTGGTGTTTTTTTTCTTATTGGCATTTAATAATAATAATTAGGTAAAATTAAATTATTACAACTAAGTAAAGCTGGAACAAAATTTAAAAAAGAAGCAATTTTGAAATTTTTACAAAACACACAATACTGACCTTTTAGCTTTTGTAAAGAGAAAGAGAAAAAGAGCTGCCAACGCAGGAGAGAGAGAGAGAGAGAGAGACAGAGAGGGGGAGAGAGGGAGAGACAGAGAGAGGGAGAGAGGGAGAGATTGTAGTTCTCCACTAGCCAACAGAGGGAGCTATGGACTCTGGTCAGTTTACAGCCAACTGCAGCACACACACTTAGTTGTGTGAGTGTGTGTTTATCTGTATAGCACGCAAAATAAAATCATCATAATTAAAAAAATCATACCAATAATAAAAATTCATATATAAAATCCAATATCATCAATGAACCTAAAATCCTCTCATATACTCACACACAACAACACACCCACACACCCCCACACACACAGTTATATTGGCAGCAGGGAGGAGAGAGATGGAGCTCAGTTATCTGATAGCTCTGTCAGCAGCAGAACACAGTGTGGAAACGGACAATTTGACCACAGACCCCCCGCACGGCCCTCCAACCGGCTACCCACTGAACCCAGGGAGAGAAAAAGAAGGAAAAGAGGGAGATCGAGAGTGTGTGCGTGGGGGGGAGAGATAGAGCAAGACATAGCAAGAATCTCAAAGCATGGAGGGAAAAGTGAGATGGAGACACCTCTGTCACCAAACTGTCCAATTGGGGTAATAGCAGTGAGAGGTTTTGCAGTCACAAGGTGTTATTAGATAAACACTACACTTACACTTTAGCTGCAGTTCATTTCAGGATGTGTGTGAGTGAGAGAGAGAGAGAGAGAGAGAGAGCGTGTTCATCTATGTTTGCAAGGATGTTCCATCAGGACTATATTTTTAAGTTTTGTAAAAGATAAAAAACCTTATTGGTCGTTTTAGGAAAATCAGGTTGTTGCAGAAGATAAAAAAGTATCATAATTTAGCAGCAATAAAGAATTAAAATTTAACAACACAGCAACAGTGATATAATAGGAATTCAAAATATATAAATTCAATATTATAAATTATTATTTACAACAAATGAACAACACAAATTGGGCTGCAGAAGTGCGTATTCACTGGTGTTGTCAAAAATATCAAAGTATACATACTGAATATTTGAAACGGTTTCAATACTCATTTTCCAATGTATCGATACACAGATACCAGTTTCAGCTCGCTCTTCTCTCAGACAGTGAGTTGACACACGCACACACACACACACACATCACTATTTATCTTTTAATAAAAATAAAAAATTTGATGCCCTCAATGTTGTGTAAATTTTTCCCCCGTGGTACAAAAATGGTATCGGATATCGATATTTTTCAAGGTTTCTAAGTGTATCAAAGTTAGAAATTCCAGTATCGAAAACACTAGTTTTCACAGTTGCAATTTAGGTTTATATAAAGTGATAAATAACAAATATTGATAAATGTCATGTGTTTTGAACTGAACCATAATTCTACAGCTCTATCTTAATACTTGACGTAAACTTATTCATAACCTTAATCAGGTATGCGAACAGGTAAGAGCTAAAAAAGGTGAGAACACAACTAAGGGGGGGTCCGAGGGCTTGCTCACCCGGAGAGAAAATGTTTAAAATATTCACTTTACATGCTCATGTTTAGTTAATTTTAAGTATATTTTCATCTGCCTACAAATAAATTAGTATCACAACTTAAAGAAAAACTGTCACAAGGTAATCTCAATTCAGCTTCTGACGTTTTCAGTGAACTTGGCATTTGCCTCCTTTCTCCAGCGACATGATTAGGCTACTGTAACAAGCCTTGTGTGTGACGTGCATGTTGTGTGTGTGTGTGTGTGTGTGCGTCTGTGGCGTTACTGTCTGTGCTGCTCTGTGCGTGACATAAAACTATCACGCGGCACATGTGTGTAAATTTGGCAGCTAAACTAGGCAGCGCTGATCAAAGATGAATCCATATTCTGTTACTGTAATGCCTATTCATCTCCTCAAATGTTCTCAGAATCATCTTGTAGGGAAAGTTTGTGACCCGGTAGCCATGTTGAGATCAGTTGAGGAAATACCAAGCACCGCCCACCAGCCGGAGCACAGCCAATAGGAACGCTCAATAGGAACGCTCAATAGGAACGCTCAATAGGAACGCTCAATAGGAACGCTCTCTCTCTGAAATGAACTGCGATTGGCCAAAGTCTCCCGTCACGGGCTAAATTTTTAAAGCCTGAAAACAGAGCCATGAGGAGGAGCAGAAGTCTAGTTATCTCTAAGAACCATCTTTTGCCCAATGATGCCAAAAATATTCTGCCTACTGCCACTTTAATCTAAATTTAGCCTTTAATCCCCAGGTCAGAAATAACCAAGGAAGTAGCACCTAAAAATGTCCTGGCCTTGTCCTGGTTCCCTCCTCTACACTCACTGTGAGATCATTTGGTCCTCACAAAGATGAGGGAACATACAGTACATACACAGACACATCGTATATCAGGCACACCTTGCACACGTGAAGGAACTGTATACTGTATAATGTCCATATAGACAGCTAGCTTACATATGCATAAGCTCAGTCAACACATGCTTACATTGCAGCTGAATTGAGGTTTTCAGTGTTTCATCTTCCACAATCACTGAGAGTGAGACACTCAGAGACTTGGGACTGTTGTTTTGCTTTGCAGAACATATGCATAGATGGTAAATGAGCAGATGCACAAGTGGAACCATTCAGTTTGGCCAAATAATCAACATTTCGTAGGCTTACACCAACACACCTGCATAGATGTCACATACTGGTGAAATGAATAAAATAATCGGTGGATATATCAAGTAAGATGACCTGACACACTGGAATACATTTTGAGATGTCATGGCTTTGATTACTACACTAACTTACTTAAATCTGTGCGTGTGTGTGTGTGTGTGTGTGTGTGTGTGTGTGTGTGTGTGTGTGTGTGTGTGTGTGTGTGTGTGTCCACCCAGGCACCTCCAGGGAGGGAAGGGGCAGTGATGGTGATCAAGGCCAAGGAGAGAACACCAGCTGCTGGGAAAAGCTGCTGGGTTTAGGGGGGCTTTCTGGAGCCTGTCACCAAAACTCTGTCTGGGTAACCTTTGGAGGAGGGTACATGGACGTTACACACACACACACACGTGCACACACTCACGTGCATAGCAAACCAAAGCTTATGCATTCACACATCTACAATCAAATCTCACGACATACTGTATACAGTGCAGTGTGTAACAGATGTGTGTGGCGGTGTGTGCAGCAGTTTCAAAAAGGCAATCGCAGAGTAAAAAAATAAATCTAAACATTTAATCACACAGACGACAGACCTGACACACACCCACACGTGCACTCACGTGCTTATAATCTTAGGGGATGTATGTTGGGATTTCTTTAGAACAGAGAGCCATGTGACAGCTCTGTTATTCCATACAAAGGTCAGGAAGGATTCACAGCTAGGAAGACAGAGGTGTGTGTGTGATAGGGAGATACAGACAGATACTATACAGAGAGAGAGAGAGAGAGAGAGGGAAAGAGAGAGAGGGAGAGAGAGGGAGGGAGAGAGATGTGTGTATAATAAGGTGACAAAAAAGAGGGTGAGAATGAGAGTCACATGGAGAAGGTGACTTTGGCGTTTATAAAAAGGGAGCAATAACCTACTCTAAACTTATCTAAACTATACTGTTACATATAAATGTATTAAGACTTACACACAAGCACCAACACATACACACACCTCCACTCATGCGTCCTTCAAAAATTAAGTTTACAGATAAAGGTACAGTGTGTAGGATTTGGTCAAATCTAGTGGTGTGGTTGCAGAATGCAATCAATCCGATCACTCCTCCCTTTTCCATGACTGCGGTAACGCGAGCCGCCGAGTGCAAAACTGTGGTGACGACTCAGAGGCAATCCTTACCATAAAGCCTCATCACACTTGGGAAAAAAAGTCATAGTATAGTTTGTCACAAAAAGGCAGTATATTATGTCAAAAAATGTGCAAAAAAAAAAAAAAAAAAGGTCATAGTATAGTATGTCATAAAAAGTCAGTATATTATGTCAAAAAAAATAAATAAAAAAAATCATATTATAGTATGTCATAAAAAGTCAGTATATTATGTCAAAAAAAAAAAAAAAAAATTAAAATTAAAATTAAAAAGTCAGTATATTATGTCATAAAACGTCGTCAGTATATTGTCAAAAAAATGTAAAAAAAAAAAAAAAAAAAAATCATGGTATAGTATGTCATAAAAACTCATAAAAAGTCAGTATATTATGTCAAAAAAATGTAAAAAAAAAAAAAAAAAAAAAAGTCATAGTATAGTATGTCATTAAATGTCATAAAAAGTCAGTATATTATGTCAAAAAAAAAAAAAAAAAAAAAAAAAAAAGTCAGTATATTATGTCATAAAACGTCGTCAGTATATTATGTCAAAAGAATGAAAAAAAAAAAAAAAAAAAAAAAGTCATGGTATATTATGTCATAAAAAGTCATAAAAAGTCAGTATATTATGTCAAAAAAATGTAAAAAAAAAAAAATGTAAAAAAAAAATCAGTATGTTATGTCATAAAACGTCATAGTATAGTATGTAAAAAAATGTAAAAAAAAAAAAAAAAAAAAAAAAAGTCAGTATAGTATGTCATAAAAAGTCAGTATATTATGTCAAAAAAAAAAAAAAAAAAAAAAATTAAAAAGTCAGTATATTATGTCATAAAAAGTCATAAAAAGTCAGTATATTATGTCAAAAAAATGTAAAAAAAAAAAAATGTAAAAAAAAAATCAGTATGTTGTCATAAAACGTCATAGTATAGTATGTCAAAAAATGTAAAAAAAAAAAAAAAAAAAAAAAAAGTCATAGTATAGTATGTCATAAAAAGTCAGTATATTATGTCAAAATAAAAAAAAAAAAAAAAAATTAAAAAGTCAGTATATTATGTCATAAAACGTCAAGTCAGTATATTATGTCAAAAGAATGTAAAAAAAAAAAAAAAAAAAGTCATGGTATATTATGTCATAAAATGTCAGTATATTATGTCAAAAAAATGTAAAAAAAAAAAAATGTAAAAAAAATCAGTATGTTATGTCATAAAACGTCATAGTATAGTATGTCAAAAAATGTAAAAAAAAAAAAGTCATTGTATAGTATCTTATAAAAAGTCAGTATATTATGTCAAAAAAAAAAAAAAAAAAAAAAAATTAAAAAGTCAGTATATTATATCATAAAACGTCGTCAGTATATTATGTCAAAAAAATGTAAAAAAAAAAAAAAAAAAAAAGTCATGGTATATTATGTCATAAAAAGTCATAAAAAGTCAGTATATTATGTCAAAAAAATGTAAAAAAAAAAAAATGTAAAAAAAAATCAGTATGTTATGTCATAAAACATCATAGTATAGTATGTCAAAAAATGTAAAAAAAAAAATAAAAAATAAAAAAAGTCAGTATAGTATGTCATAAAAAGTCAGTATATTATGTCAAAAAAAAAAAAAAAAAAAAAAAATTGAAAAAGTCAGTATATAATATCATAAAACGTCAAGTCAGTATATTATGTCAAAAGAATGTAAAAAAAAAAAGAAAAAAAAAAATTATTGTATAGTATGTCATAAAAAGTCATAAAAGTCAGTATATTATGTCAAAAAAATGTAAAAAATAAAATATAAAAAAAGTCACTATATTATGTCATAAAACGTCATTGTATAGTATCTTATAAAAAGTCAGTATATTATGTCAAAAAATTTAAAAAAAAATAAAAATAAAAAAAAGTCAGTATATTATGTCATAAAACGTCGTCAGTATATTATGTAAAAAAAAAGTCATAGAATAGTATGTCATAAAAAGTCATGAAAAGTCAGTATATTATGTCAAAAAATTAAAAAAAAAATAAAAATAAAAAAGTCAGTATATTATGTCATAAAACGTCTAGTCAGTATATTATGTCAAAAAAATGTTAAAAAAAAAAAAAAAAAAGTCATAGTATAGTATGTCATAAAATATAAAAAAAAGTCAGTATATTATGTCATAAAACGTCATAGTATAGTATGTCAAAAAATGTAAAAAAAAAAAAGTCAGAATAGGATGTCATAAAAAGATCAGTATATTATATAAAAAAAATGTAAAAAAAAATATACATAAAAAAAGTCACTGCTGTTGTTTTCTATTTCGGTGTCCGTGTTAACAGGTTAGAGCAGCCACACTGCCCCGTGAGACACACGTCTCACAGCAACAACAGACAGTGAAGGTGATCTATTGACTGTATCTTAACATCATATCAGCAACATGACTACAGTTTACATGTCTCTATCTGTAGAATATGTTACGGAGATGAAAAATAGTAAAGATTTATTTTTAAATCATCACTTCCTTCTTTCATTTCAAAATAAAAGCCCTCAAGCGTTTTTTCTGTGGACAGAATTCCTTAATTTGTTAACACGAGGCTTTTATTCTGAAATATCTGCCGACAGTTATGTATAACATGCAGTGACTTGGAGAGCTCCATGAATGAATAAAGTACGGGGTTTTAATTGTGGATTATTACTATTATTTACAAATTACCACACGTTTCTTAACCTTTTTCTGTCTAAAATAAATATAAATGACATTTATAATGAAATGAAATGACCATTATGAAAGGTAAACTCTATGTAGAAAGAAAGGGCTGACAGCAGCAGCAGAAACACAGCTGGTGTGAACACCTGACACGTGAATCACGCAGCCGCCACGCGCTCCTGACGTTCCCAGTGTGGACGAAGCGTCATAACACTACTACAGGAGCAACGGAAGGCAGCTGGCGGTACCACGGTTTTACACTCTGTGGCTCATGTTACATAAACATGAAAGTCTCTCTCTACAGCCAGAGTTTGGTTTGTCCGTTCTGGGCTACTGTAGAAACATGGCGGAGCAACATGGAGGAGTCTGTGAAGAGGACCTGCTCCCTATGTAGATATGAAGGACTCATTCTAAGCTAACGAAAACAAAACGATTCTTATTTTCAGGTGATTATACACTAATGAAAACATAGTTATTAATATAATATTCCATTTCTACCAATAGATCAATCAAAATGTTACACACTGTTCTTTTAAATGTATTTTCTGTGGTATTTAGTACAACTTGCATTAAGTTCAACCATTTACAAAGAGGATAGAAGTTTTTTTTCGCAGAAAAATATACACACTCACACACACATACACACACCATGTCAGTTCGGGCCCGTAGCCAATGGGGGGGCATCGGGGTGCAATGCCCAAGAAGTTTCCTCTGGCTATACGGGACTGGGTCAGTTGCGGTCAGCATCCTGTCAGTGGTCAGATTGAAGGTTGGCTGGACCGCACCTCATCACCGAGTGAAAGGAGTGACCTCATCAAGCAGGGACAGGGAAAAGGGGAAGGCTTTGAGCAGGACTGGGGTGTGACCTCATCAAACGTGGACAGACAGGGCAGACATGATAGATGTCAACAGTGTTAGTGGGTCTGAGTGTGTGTGTGTGTGTGTGTGTGCACATAATAGCCATTCAGTCAATGGCCATGTACTCTGCTGCAGCCAAATACTGTGTGAGCACACAGAAACACATGTGTATCCTCCCAGTTCAAGTGAGACTTCTCCTCCAGCTTCCATTCTACAAACTGAGACGTCTCCGTCTGTCTCGGCACAAACAAACAAACGAGAAACGGCATTTTTCTTTCTCTCTGTGAAACAGCACAATAATCAACTGTGTACATCCCTCCACCTGTTTTTGAACACAATTTGTATGGTAAAATGTTAAAATGCTAAAAATTCAGGGGGAAAAAAAGACCGTAAAAAGTTTTTAACACTGGGTGATGGTGGAAAAGAGAAGATGCAACAGAAGGAGAAGACAGACAGATGGACGGACGGACCAGCTCGGTCGCACAAAAAGGCGTATGAATGACACAGTAATGAATGAATTCACAATAAGAACGCCGTTCTTGCTTTTGGCTTGGAATTTGTACGCCACGTACAATAGTCTGTACTGACAATGCATCTGCGTAAATATGCTACGCTCAGAGCTCGTGACGTAGAATAGAAAGGGAGAAAGACAGACGAGAGGGGAGGTGGATGGGTCCAACAAACACAGGACTTTCAACCAGATGACCAGTGTTCGAGAACGATGTTTTGGAAGTTACGTTAGTGACGTGTTTTCCGTACTTCTGTTACGTATTTTTTTCCCATACATATTGTATAGGGATGCAGATACGGATATCAGGCCGATACTGATTCAAATAGCTGGATCGGATATCGGTGACTATGGGGCTGATCTACTCTATGTTTTTATATTATATATATTATATACTGTAATTTTAATTCCTGTTTAAGTTTCGACCAATTTGTTGCTGCATTAAATTAATTGTAATTCTTATTTGTCTGTAAGACAGACAAATAAGTAGTGTGTTTGGGAATCTAACAAGACAACATAAATAGTTAAATAATTTTATCAGCACAGCACTATTTTATTACATTCTCTTCACCTTATGATCGCTCTGAACCTCATTGTAACCATGGCGCTCTCTTTCCCTCCTTCCCTCCCTCCTTCTCATCCTCAGGTTTTGATATATTCCCAGGGATAAATTAGAACCGGGATGTAATTATACACAGAGTGAGTTTTGCCTGGGTAAGAAAGCGGCGTGTGTGTGTGTGTGTGTGTGTGCGCGTGCAGATATGTGTCAGGCTGCCTGTGTGTCTGTATAAAGCAGTGTTTTGTATTGAAATAGGTGACTTCGGAGAGGTGCGCTCCTTTAATTACGCCGCTCTCAAACAGAACATGAGTGGGCTATTCCACTGGGATTAGTCGTCTCTCAATGCCGTCTCTTTGTTAACGCAACACACACATAACACACACACATAACACACACACATAACACACACGCATACTCAGACACAAATGTATGCCTGCCAAAAAAGCCCCTCTCTCCAATAGTTCAACACTCAATTTATTCAAACTGAGGTGCAAGCCAAGTGAATAATTCCACTACTAATAAAGACGGTAAGAGAGAGAGTGCGTACAGAGGAGATGAAGGGGGGAAAAGGGATTAAACAGCAAAGGTAGAAGAGGGGGGGGAGTAAAGGGTTGAGAGGAAAGGTAAGCCTACAGAATAAAAAAAATAAGATTTTCAAGGACAACAAAATGTGAAATCTGACCTCAACATCAATTGGCAGTTTCTGGTGAGTGTGGATATTTGATTTGCACAAGTTGTGTTTTTGCGTGTGTGGGTTAAAAATATGAATTTAACAAACACAAACTACGGCTTTCAATCGATTAAAACATTTAATCGTGATTAATCACAAATTAATCACACATTTTTTATCTGTTCAAAATGTACCTTAAAGGGAGATTTGTGATTTATGAAGAAACACAAAGGTGTCTGGAAACATTGGTCAGTTGTTGCCATCAATATGAACAAATTCATTCAAAGTTCAGGCTGATATTTATCATTCTGCTCTTTGCCTGTTGCTGCATATACGACTGTCTGTGCTGTACGATGGTGAAAATGAGTTCATTTGTTATACTAGATGGATGATGTTATTGCATCCAAAGAGTTAAGGGGACTACAATAGTCCACACCGCAAGATACACAGAACATAAACACAGATCACTTCATCTGTGTCTGTGTCTAATGACGTGTGTGAGTAATTACTTTAAAGCCAGTGTGTGCGGGTGTTTAAGTGTCTGTGCTCATGTATGTTTTTATCTGAGCCTTTGTCCATGTCTGTGTCTGCAATGAGTGTGTTTAATGGTGTGTGTGGAAATAATCACTTAATCGTTGCGCCGCCTCCATTTGAGAAGTGTGTGTATGTGTGTGTGTGTGTGTGTGTGTGCGTCTTTGTGCTATGTTTTCACTGTGAAATAAGATGAAAGATGCAGACATAAGTGGGAAGGTCTGGAAAAGGAAAGAGAGTTAAAATAGTGAGAATGATTGGTGAGAGGAAGGGAAGAGAGGGATTAAAGTGGTAGAAAAGAGAGAGAGAGTACACAGGTGGAAAGAAAGACCTCCACCCTTTATCTCTCTCTCTAATTCTACACAATAACCCTTCCTTCCGATGCTGCTCTCCAAACCGTCGGCCTGTGAATTTATAGTTGGCCCAATGATTGCTTCTCGGGCCATGATGGCTGTAAATTGCTTTGCCATTTGGTAAATGTTGGCAGTTAGAAGGTATACAAGTAATTATTTCCGCTTGTGCTGATTGAGACATAATTCCAAGACGAGGCCTTGGAAAAATGACAGCATTTTGAAACAACTCTGTTTTAATTTCGCAGCATTCCTAATTAGAATCTGTATGAACACGGGGAGTTTTTTTATGTGGTTTCCTCCAATGGGGCCAGAAATAATTAAACTGTCAAGGGGAAATAAATACGTATAAACAAGGCATAATTTTTACAGCGCGCAGCACCTTGTCAGGCCGTGACTTTTTGTGAAGAAAAACAATGTGGGGAACAATGCAGGGGCATAGAGGACACACTGAAAGTGCACACACACACATACACACACAGCCACACACACACAGTGTCTATAAATACGACCTACTCTTTCTCATATGGATCATGCTGTATCTTCACAAAAGGACGTTTTTGTCCCACTTTATGAAAATATCTCTGTCAGTCTGGGGTTTGAGCTAAAAAGTTCAGGAACTCTTTTGAGAGACAATGAACTTTTGGGAATAAAAATAGAAATATTAAAATGATCATCAGTCCCAATCCTTAAAGCTTAACTAATATTTCCTTGTGATAAAAATTTTACTTTTAATACAGTATCTAAGATCTTACAACATTGCCACATGGACCTTAGTGATGTCGCCATCTTCTCAGGGATTAGTTTTGTGAGTCCAATCAGGGCTCAACACTAACTTTCAAAAGCGGTTGCCAGGGTAACAACCAGGGATCAGCTTGTGGTTGCCAAAACTGAAAATATGGTTGCCATTTTAATCACCTTATATTTTGGGTAATTGAGATACTATGCAGTTATATGTGAGCTTAATAATAAAAATGTGACATGAATACCTGTCATGTGTATGTTGTAAATTTTTTTACAGTATAATTTTCCATCCAGCTCAAATATGCTGTGATACTTCTAACACTTAACAGATTTCCTTTTAGTTTTTCGTTCATCTGGTTCTTTGTCAGTTGAATCAGTTTGCACATTTGTTTGTGATGTTGATGGCTTAGTCGAACCGCAGTCAAACAATTTAATTTGCTTCACTAAAACAGATGCCTGATACCGGACCCAAAGATGACTATGTGAAAAATGCTTTTCGGGCTGAAGGGGGAGTTTTGCTGCAATACCGCGAGTGGCCACTGGAAAAAATGGGAAGCAAAGCTGAGCGTATCCAGTTCTTACTATACATCCATGGAGTAAACGCACCAGTGTATGTGCAGCATTGTCACGTGCAATGTCTAGTTCTGGTTCTGACTGTAACAGCAATATTTAACTATAAATAATGCAACAAATATTAAAATGTTATTTATTTTGGGCGCACGTTTTGCTGTTCGCTGTTTTTTATATGTTAAAAAAGGGTTGCCACTGATGGCAACCAAAGACAACAACTTGTTGCCAATTTCTCAAAATGGTTTCCAATAGCAACAAGGCAACCTTTACTGCTGAGTCCTGCCAATATCATCATAACTGCAAGAACTTCTGTTTTCTTTAACAGTGAGCTCAGCCTGCTGCCACCAAGACCCGGATCTGAATAAGCGGCGGAGAATGGATGGATCGATGAGTATCTGGGGTGATACATATGTGAGAAATTGATTACATTTTTTATGACCTTCTTATCATAATATCTAGTAAGAGCTATGGCCCGAAAAACAACCAAGAGCTGTGACTGCTGCCCACAAAAAAAAAAACATCAGAAAATAAAATCAGAGCACAAATTAAAAGATGCAGCAGTAGCACACCGTCTGCCATTCAACCACCACAGAGAGTGAGCATGTGAGGACCAGCGAGACAGATTTCCTCTTACAATCAACATCTGAGTAATAGCTACGGTGCTATGACACTGAACACCACTTCAATGACAGCGACAAAGAATATTGCAGCAAATTACAAGATGCATGAAAAGTACATTTTACGGGAGCTCCCTGTTCAGCTCCGTGAATCCACAACACCAGCTACGAGGTAATAACAGCATGATCTTTAACAACAAACACACACTATTCTAATTTGACATAAATGCTGCAATTTACAGAAGTTACCTTTTCAAAAGACAAACCTGTATTGTACAGCAGCATGTTTAAGAACAGATAAAGTGTGACAGTTGAGCCATGGTTTTGTGAGTCACCCTGCCAATCCTTGAGCGTTGGCAACACTGGGTGGATTAGAGGCTATATGGATCTCTTGTGCAGGCTCAGAGTGAGCTCACACTGATAGGGAGAGCTAATGGAGATGCATTCGAACTAGAGTTACTCAATTACAATCTGACATCAGCTTGTAGACCCCAGCTTTGCCTGAATACACACGAACACACACAGGCACACACACACACACACACACACACACACACACACACACACACACACACACAGCGAGCGGTTACAGCCTAAATGAATCTCGTAACACAGCAGATATCACAGGCTTCATCAGGCTCTCAATGAAAGTGGTATCAGACACAAAGTGTATATTCTGGTGTAACCTGGTAATTCCATTTACTACCAAGCGTTTAGCTGACATCTTTATCTAGTGTGTGAAACAATAAATTGTACAAATTGCTTAAAATCCTTTTTTTTTTTTGCCAACACAGAAGCAACCAGATAAGACAAGTGCAAGAGGCTCCACACCAGCAAAGGTATGGTGTTCTGTATAGGCTGATGAGATCTGTTCCCCTGCCAGCAAAGCTAAATGTGTGTTTCTACCTCATATAACACCATATTCTTAAAGCTATCATCAATACAAAGCATCCAAGTTGACTTCTGATGCTCTTCTGAATCACCCAGCCTACATAAACACAACCAAATCATGTTGTTGTGCTCAGTTATAAACAGGATTCCTTCACGTAGCGGATAGATTACTGAAATATATATTATAATATGCTGATACACGTGCATGTCACCAGCGTTAACACTAGGTTCCTTTAAATGTTTTAATTCATGTTATGTTCAAAATTTGTAGGAACTGACGTTGCTTATTTTGGAGAAAAAAAAAAAATCAAAGGGACTTTTCTGCTTACACGTTAACATCCACTATTACAAGTTGTGAGAGGCGGACCTGAGCGTGCAGACACGTACATACACATGTACTCTACATGCCTCCGCAGACTAAGGTCAATGGTGCGCTCAGATACCAATGATTCTCATCTAATATTAATAGGATATGCTAAACGGTAACACAGAGGCAGCACAGAACAGAGCAGCATCTCTCACTGAGTGTGTGTGTACACATGCATGTGTCTTCCTGCCGTGCAGAGAGACGAATGCCGCTGCGACTGAAATAAAATTCAAGAATGATAATAGAACACACCACGTTAACATTGGGGTACAATATAAGTATGCATGTTAATATTTTGCAAATGTGCTCACTATGGAAACAACCCAGCCAACCAATAATAAGACTGTCCTCACCGCAGAAACAACAGTACTGGCTGTTTGTTCAAACACTTACAACAACCTTATAAAGTAAATGAAATTTTTTAGGTTACGTCCTGATAGGCGTCTTGTGATAAATAACTATTGTCATCTTAAAGGCAAAGGTGGAAGTAGCCTGATGTTGTGATGGCGCAGCAAAAAATTCCTAAATGAAGTAATATTTAATGATTTTGGAAAGCACTGACAAACAATATCGTCCTGCCAATAGGGACGACCAAATCAGGAAATGCTCATTTGTGTCGTTTTAAAGTCAAATTACCTATTTTGCTGTGCAGGTTGGAAGACTTCTTGTGAGAAGTTTAACTCCATATGCTGAAATGGCAAAAAAAAGAAGGAATAACATTAAAGCTGGGGTCGGCAACATTGGAGAAACCAGCAGGAGTACGCTAGATTTAGAAAGTATCCAACCGAAAATCCCAACTCAGTGTTGCCAACTCATTTCCGATGAACGTAGCAGCACAAGCTCGAAAAGTCACTAAATCTAGCGAGAAAGTCGTCACGTCGGCAACACTGACAGTACCCACGAGTCTCCCCTTTACAGACATGCCCACTTTATGATAATCACATGCAGTTTGGGGCAAGTCATAGTCAAGTCAGCACACTGACACACTGACAGCTGTTGTTGCCTGTTGGGCTGCAGTTTGCCATGTTATGATCTGAGCATATTGTTTTATGCTAAATGCAGAACCTGTGAGGGTTTCAGGACAATATTTTTCTAGCTTTTTTTTTTTTCTTTTACATTTTTCATACTTTTTTTGGGACCTTTTTTTTTTTTTTGACATTTTCCGACATTAAAAAAAAAAAAAAAAATTCGACATTATTCAAACCTTTTTTTTTTTTTTTGACATTTTCCGACATTAAAAAAAAAAAAAAAAATTCGACATTATTCAAACTTTTTTTTTTAACATTTTTCGGACATTTTTCAGACTTTTTTTTTTTTTACTTGTTTTGACTTTTTTAACATTTTTCAGACTTTTTGGGACATTTTTTGACACTTGTCAGACTTTTTTAGGGACATTTTTCCCTTTTTGTTTTTTACATTTTTCGGATTTTTTTTTCTTTTTTTTACATTTTACGGATATTTTTAAAAGAGTGTTTTGACATTATTCAAACTTTTTTTTTTTTTTTTGACATTTTCCAAAATTGTTTAAACATTTTTTTTTACATTATTCATTTTTATTTTTTTTTACATTTTCCGACATTTAAAAAAAAAAAAATTCGACATTATTCAAACTTTTTTTTTTTTTTACATTTTACGCCATTATTAAAAAAAAAAATTTCGACATAATTCAAGCTTTTTTTTTTTTTTTTACATTTCTCGACATTTTTAAAAAAAAAAAAAAAAAATTTCGACTTAATACAAACTTTTTTTTTTTAACATTTTTCGGACATTTTTTTTTCTTGTTTTGACTTTTTTTTTTTTTTTTTTTTAACATTTTTCAGACTTTTTTAGGGACATTTTTCCCTTTTTGTTTTTTACATTTTTCGGATTTTTTTTTTTTCCGACATTTAAAAAAAAAAAAAAATTCGACATTATTCAAGCTTTTTTTTTTTTTTTTACATTTTTCGACATTATTAAAAAAAAAAATTTCGACATAATTCAAGCTTTTTTTTTTTTTTACATTCTTCGACATCATTTAAAAAAAAAATTCGACATAATTCAAACTTTTTTTTTTGACATTTTACGGATATTTTTAAAAGAGTGTTTCGACATTATTCAAACTTTTTTTTTTTTTTTTTTGACATTTTCCAAATTTGTTTAAAATTTTTTTTTTACATTATTCAAATTTTATTTTATTTTTTTCTACATTTTCCGACATTTAAAAAAAAAAAAAATTTCGACATTATTCAAGCTTTTTTTTTGTTGACATTTTTCATCATTAAAAAAAAAAATTCCGACATTATTCAAACTTTTTTTTTTACATTTTTCGACATTATTAAAAAAAAAAAAATTTCGACATAATTCAAACTTTTTTTTTTTTTTTTTTTTGACATTTTCCAAAATTTGTTTAACATTTTTTTTTTACATTATTCAAATTTTTTTTTTTTTTTACATTTTCCGACATTTAAAAAAAAAATAAAATTTCGACATTATTCAAGCTTTTTTTTTTTTTTTATTTTACATTTTTCAGACTTTTTGGGACATTTTTTGACACTTGTCAGACTTTTTTAGGGACATCTTTCCCTTTTTGTTTTTTACATTTTTCGGATTTTTTTTTTTTTTTCACATTTTACGGATATTTTTAAAAGAGTGTTTCGACATTATTCAATTTTTTTTTTTTTAAAGAACCCACTGGTACCAATCATGATATACTAGCATACTGTATAATATTCAAAGATAACCATTTAGGCATGTAAAACTTGTGCCAAGTGTGCACGTGCCTCCTCTCCTGCCCTCCTCTTTCTATGTCTGTACTGTGTGTAAGTGTGTGTGTGTGTGTGTGTGTGTGAGAAACAGTCACCCGCTCTTTGAAACAAAAACAACCACTTAGGCATGAACAGCAGCGCTTGGGAGACATCAATATTTCAGTCAGGTGTGTCGAGAAAAAGAGAGAGAGGGAGAGAGAGAAACATGAAAGCAGAATGAGGGGGGGACCCTTGCCATTCTAAGGCATTCCCATGACTGACGGAGAGAGTAAGACTCTGTGTGTGTGTGTGTGTGTGTGTATGCCATTCCCCCCATCCTCACCCCACCCCTACACTCACCATTGTGTGTACCACCTCTGTCACCTTTCCTCTAATCAGGAGTTTAAATCAATGACGTTGTCCAAAACTATAATTGCCACTCCTTAAACTGCTTCTCTCGCAATATGCTTTCACCAAGAAACCACTCGGCAGCAGAAATACGCCTCTGCGCGTGTCGGTGTGTGTGTATGTGTGAGCTGGATTAAGAGTATTTTCTCATTACGGCAGTGTCTGAACGAGTAGAAAGTGCTTCTCACATTGTTTTACAGCATCCTGAAAGCTCAAAGCTCAGCACTAAGCAGCATAATATCCTGTAGTGCCACACAGATGTCTTAGTTTCAGACTCTGTCGTCACAAATTGCTCATGAGCCTCATTGGACGTCTTTCATCTAACTTTTTAAGAATGAATTATTCCTATGCAATGGCACATACACAAAAAAGTTTCTGAGAGACAGAATTGTTGTAGTCTTTGGGAGTCTAGATTCTCTGAGGAGAAACATTCAGGGATACAGCTCGTAGTCCATGGCACATGGTAAATGAGCAGCCTCCAGAGTGAGCTACGATGCAAGGCCATCGGGAGCAACCCAGGTTCAGCGTCTTGTAGGGGTGTTAATAATTAACCGTTAAACCGTTAACCGACATTAATGCTATCAGTTAAACGGTTAAAAGAGATATATAAAATTAATTAAAAAGCTGAGCAAAAGTCAGAGGAGCGGCTTGTTACTTAAAGGAGAAAAGCTGGTCCACCTTAACAGTCCACCTTAAGAGAGTCTGAGCCGCAGTTACAGATACAAGGAGTTGGCTCGGGTCTTGAGGAGTTGTAGCATTAATTCACCAACAAATAAACTGTACACACACTGCTACTGCTACGGTCACAGCTATAACGCCACCGACAACCTCACACTCACCACCGCAACACACACACACGGTCTGACGGACACTCGCTATCGTTACAGCGGGCTGACACACAGCTGACAACCTCGCAGCTAAACTAAAGAACTGAACTATAAATGGTGTGGTGGAGACTTTTACTGGGAAAGTGGCTGCATGTGTCCGCGACACTACACGCAGCACCGTGGCTGCTACAGTAACTCTCCCGGACGATGAACTGAGGACTCTGTTGTGCTCAGACACTGCAGCTCGCTCACCGCTGCATGCGAAGCACTAATCTTGTCGGTTAACGGTTAATAATCGGTTAACGAGGGTCGGTTATCTGTTAAAAAAAATTCAACATTAGCATCTCTAGTGTCTTGCTCAATAACACTATGGACAAGAGAAGTTGGGGATCGTACCGCCAACCCTGTGATTAAGGTGTGTACAGATGGAGAACACCTTGAAGAAATGGGTATGACATACTTTAACACAAAGCTGGAGCTGCATTACAGAAACTTCATATTCTGAGTCCCAAGTTTTTAGACAAATATTAAATTTGGTTTTCTAAACTCCAGACCAGACAGTGTTTGAGTTACAAAGCTTCTGTAAAACAGCTCCTATTCCAGCATACATTTGAGTCCACTGAGTCCTATTCTGTTAACTGTGGTTACATTGATCTGCAAATGATGTACGCGCCTCGTGTGCCTACTTTGGCAACGTTAAATACAACACAATCCAAATCCAACCCACTCTAATGTCTGATATGCAGCAGAGAGAAAACACTAAACTGTTGTTATCATGGTTGCTGTTTGAACGTGACAACCAGATGTGCTCCAGAGATTTTGAGACTGGCAACTACCCTGTTACTGTGTGTGTGTGTGTGTGTGTGTGTGTGTGTGTGTGTGTGTGTGTGTGTGTGTGTGTGTGTGTGTGTGTGTGCTCGGACTTTAGCTGCCAGTCTGTGTTAACCTTGGCTGATGTTCCATTAACCAGAGACAGGAGTTTCCTTAACCTGACAATGCACTGACAACACGAAAACACAAACACACACACACACACACACACACACACACACACACACACACACACACACACACACATATGAGCACAGTTCTGTAACATGCACAGACACAAAGTGTTTGTCAGGCGAATGAAACAACACTAACTACTCACACCTCATAGAAATGGACACCGATGGATGGATGGATGGATGAACTGATGGATGGATGGATGGATGGATGGATGGATGGATGGATGTTTGGATGGATGGATGGATGGATGGATGGAGGGATGGATGGATGGATGGATGGTTGGATGGATGGATGTTTGGATGGATGGAGGAAGGGATGGATGTTTGGATGGATGGATGGATGTTTGGATGGATGGAGGGATGGATGGATGGATGGATGGATGGATGGATGGATGGATGGATGGATGGATGGATGGATGGATGGATGGATGGATGGATGGATGGATGGATGGATGGATGTTTGGATGTTTGGATGGATGGATGGATGGATGTTTGGATGGAGGGATGGATGTTTGGATGGAGGGATGGATGGATGGATGGATGTTTGGATGGATGGATGGATGGATGGATGGATGGATGGATGGATGGCTGGATGTTTGGATGTTTGGATGGATGGATGGATGTTTGGATGGATGGATGGATGGATGGATGGATGAAGGGATGGATGGATGGATGGATGGATGGATGGATGTTTGGATGGAGGGATGGATGGATGGATGGATGGATGTTTGGATGGATGGATGGATGGATGGATGGATGGATGAATGTTTGGATGAATGTTTGGATGGATGGATGGATGGATGGATGGATGGATGGATGGATGTTTGGATGGATTGATGGATGGATGGATGGATGTTTGGATGGATGATGGATGGATGGATGGATGGATGGATGTTTGGATGGAGGGATGGATGTTTGGATGGATGGATGAAGGGATGGATGGATGAATGGATGGATGTTTGGATGGATGGATGGATGGATGGATGGATGGATGGATGTTTGGATGGATGGATGGATGGATGGATGGATGGATGAATGTTTGGATGAATGTTTGGATGGATGGATGGATGGATGGATGGATGGATGGATGGATGTTTGGATGGATGGATGGATGGATGGATGGATGTTTGGATGGATGATGGAAGGATGGATGGATGGATGGGGGAGCTGGAAAGGTGAGAATGACAATAGTGGCGAGATGCCTGATTCTTCCTGCCTGTCTATCAAAAAGAGGGACAGAGAGCTAGAGAGAGAGAGAGAGAGAGAGAGAGAGAGAGAGAGAGAGAGAGAGAGAGAGAGAGAGAGAGAGAGAGAGAGAGAGAGAGAGAGAGAGAGAGAGAGAGAGAGAGAGAGAGAGAGCAAGGTGGAAAGAGAGATGGAAATAGAGATGGAAAGAGAGATGTCTGGTTAACAAGGTGCTGAGCACGACGCGCCCTGGGGAGTCCACGCTCCCTTACCCTCTAAGATTAGATATCTCTCTCTCTGTCGATCCCACTCTCTCTCTTGTTGCGACACAAGGGGAACATGCCACTATCACAGGGGGATGCCCCGGGAACCATCGCTGCCCCCCCCCCCCCCCCTCTCCTGTCTGATATAAAATCACTCTTCTTCTCTCATCCCTCTTCATTCTCCTTTCACCCTTTATTTTGTTGAATTTTAACATTTTATGCATTTGTGCTGCTGTTGAAGTGTTAAACGGACGTTAAATATTAGGGGTTGGAAAAAAAATCTATCCACTTTTTTTCTTTTATCTCTATTTGGGTCTGTTCATACTGACTGTATCTTGTATTGAGTCTATTTTGAACCTAGTCTGACTGTCTCTGGTTTCAAATTTGGTCTCCTTTTTTGAAAATTACTTAATGTACTTGGGGTTCTGGTTGGTTTTCCAAGAGTGAAATTTTGATCAGGCCCCAAATTTTGAAACGCACACATCCGCCTTACAGTGTAGTAATACATGTATAAGCTCTTTCCTCTACCCTCCTGTTCTGGTCTTTCCTCTTTCTTATATCCCCTCTCTCCCCCTTCCTACAAACCCGTCTCTCTCTCTCTCTCTCAGTTGTTTGACACCTCTCTCCCACCTGAGCATCTCTATGTGTCAGGACAAATTGGCCGAGACTCACATCTCCCTCACTCTCCCTCTCTCTCCCTCTGTCTGCTCACAACTCAACCGGAGAGAGAGAAAGGGAGAACAAGAGACAGAAAGAAAGAGAAAGAGATTGATAATGTGTGGAGAGTGGGGGGAGGAGGAGCAATATGCATCAGATGAGGAGCGAGGATGGTGAGGATGGTGAGGTTAAGAAAAAAACATGCTATGATGAAACATAAAAAGGAAGAGAGGGAAACAGTGACCAAAAGATGGAGAACAACACACATTTTTCTTTCACCTGTTTTCCAATTGAATAGGAATTTCAGGTGTCTAGCTAATGTATAAAAGTAGAAATGATTTTCCATTAAAGTCTAGTGTATTTCATGCAAACATTACAAATGTTACCAAAAAAAAGTGCTCCTTAAATAAAATGCTAATTATATTTATATCAGTTGGGAAGCATTTCAAGAACTGTTGGCTATATTGCATGTTATTTATGTTATGTTAAGTTGCACCTGGCAGTATTTTAATATCAACTTAAGGCTGTACAAAACTATAAAGGATACCTTATTCACCTATACTACCTTTATACTACCTTTCAGTTTGACATGGTATGACCATATGTTTTATAGCCAACATTTCAGAATGCCTAAAGCCACTTTTAAACACCTGTACGCTTGTTAAACTGAACTACGACTGCAACTAACCATTACTTTCACTATCAATTAATTTGTTGATTATTTACTTGACTAATTGTTTGATCTAAAAAGTGTAGGTGAAAAATGTCAATCAGTGTTTCCCAAAGTGTACTGTTTTGTCCACAACTCAAAGATATTCAGTTTACTGTCATAGAGGAGGAAAGAAGGCAGAAAATATTCACATTTAAGAAGCTGGAATCAGAGAATTTTTTTACTTTTTTTTCTTAAAAAAATGACTCAAACCGATTAATAGATTATCATTAATGATTAATTTAATAGTCGACAACTTATCAATTAATCGTCGCAGCTCTAAACTGAACCAGTTGTTCTTGTGCCCATTGGTGTATTGAGTCCATGCTTTGTCATTGTATAAACCGTATGTTTATGAAAAATAACAAAACAAGCTTAAAATTAGCAAAATGTAGATAATTTTTCCTGTTTTGCTGTTTGTATAGAGCTTTTCTAACGCTACATTATGACATCACATCACTTTATAATTAGAAAATCAATAGTTGGCTGAGTTAAGTGCTGCCAAGTGTGTGTGGGTGTGTATATACAGAGTGTGTGTGTGTGCACGTAAAGTATGGGTGAGTATGTGTATGTACATTATGTGTGTATATGTTAGGAAGCAAATGTAGCTGTGATTTCACAAAGCTGGAAAAAGCAAACACTTCACTTAATGATTTCAAGTCTATTATTCATCCAAACTTAAGATCTCTCTCTCACTCTCTCTCTCTCTCTCTCTCTCTCTCACACACACACACACACACACACACACACACACACACACACACACACACACACAAACAGACACACATCGTCATTCTTGTGAGATGAATTTGGGCCGTGCACATGTTGTCAAACAAACACTTTCACACACACACAAGCACTGTTACAAACACATACAGACATCACATAAGCAAATACGTTCTCTCTGTTCAGACCCTTACTTTCTCTATCATACTTTAACACACACACACACACACACACACACACACACACACACACACACACACACACACACACACAGTACAGAGGCCTATAGCATTGCGACAAAGAGATCAGAGGAACGGGCAGAAAATAATAGAATCTTCATCCCAGTAATCCATATTCATTCTTCTCATCCCTCCTCGCCTCATCCCTCCCTCCCTGCACGCCACGCTTCCCCGTATCTGACATTCAAATGAGTTGTCTTTTCTCCCTTGTTAGACACACACGCACACTCGCACACACACACACATAAATGCATAAACATTCACTCACTCTCTCTCACACACACACACACACACGTGCACACACTCATCCTCTTTCTTGGATACTTTCTGCCCCGTTGCACCCGTGATGGCAAATTGAGCGCCTCCCGTCTCTCTCTTTCTCTCACTCACCCCCTCTCTGTTGACTCCTCTCATCTTTCCTCCATCTTCTTCTCTCCTCCACCCCCCCCCCCCCCCCCACACTAACCCCTCCAGACCCTCCTCCCTTTCTCTCCATCCTCCTCTTCTTCTTCTTCTTCTCTCTCTCTCTCTCTGATTTGACTACAGTGGCAGGTAGGGTTGGATCACAAACCAATGAAGGGAGGGAAGAAGCCTTTATGTGGTGAACGGTTGCGTGTCTGACACACACTTAAGACATCTCACTCACTCACTGCGATACATTATCAGAGGAACGACAACTACAGAGACAGAGTTCCTCTGTGGGGAAATCCTACGGGGGAATTTTAATATGAAAAAGATGGGAATATTTCTTCATTTTGTCTGCATGTAGCTGCTGAGTTTATATATTCTTACATCTATCTATCTATCTATCTATCTATCTATCTATCTATCTATCTATCTATCTATCTATCTATCTATCTATCTATCTATCTATCTATCTGTCTATCTATCTATCTATCTATCTATCTATCTATCTATCTATCTATCTGTCTTCCTTTGCTCTCCGTCAGTCTGTCGTGGTCCTATTAGTGGAAGATGGAGGTGTGATCATGGTTACTGTGTGCTAACAGGGAGCGTGCTGCCACGGATGACAAATATTACACACACACACACACACACACACACACACACACACACACACACACACACACACACACACACAGACACACACACACACACACACACACACACACACACACACACACATACAGACACACACACACACATACACACACGCACACAGACAGCCATGCAGGGAGAAAACACTTGGTAGATTTCATCACTGCTCGTAATTATGATCCTGTCAAGTCCACAACGTGGCAATCCATAACGACACACGCACATGTGCACGCACACACACACACACACACACACACACACACACACACACACATGCGCAGAGACACATAAACATTGGACATATCCATTCATATGTTCTCATATACACGTCTCTCGTACACACTCACATAGCCATACTGACAACATACGTATTTAGAAAATGCTAAATAAATATAACAATACACACATTCACACACAAACAGAAGCTGGCATAAGATACACAAACACAGACACCAAAAACATAGAGAGAGAAGAGCTGTTCTGTTATCGTTTAGAGGATGAAACAGGCAGAAACTGTAGCAGGTCATTCTAATAAAACTTGTGTTTGTTAATCATTAACCGTTAACCGTCATTTTTAACCGATTAATGCTATCGGTTAAACGGTTAAAAGAAATATTAAAAATTAATGAAAAGCAAAACTCAGAGCAGCGGCTCGTCACTTAAAGGAGAAAAGCTAGTCAGCTGGCGCACCGCAGCATGAGACGCACTAATGTTGTCGTTTAATAATCGGTTAACGAGGGTCGGTTATTGGTTAAAAAAATAAATAAATCAAAATTAGCATCTCTAGTTTACGTTAGTTTGCATCTGAGCACACATTTCATTCGTGTAATCGTGGGCTTTCACGTTAATCTGTTAAATGTAACGCATTTCAGTTTTTGCGCTTTCTTGCCAGTTGAAATCATATCTGGACACAGAGACACAATGTGTGTGTGTGTGTGGCCGTGTTTTTAAGTGTGTTCATGTGTGAGTGCATGAGTGTGTGCCAATGTGTGTGCGTGATGACATCTCTGTCTCCAGTGTTGACACCTCATGTGTCAGGGGAACCTATTAGAGACCCTCGCAGCCTAACCCCACACCTGACCCCCACCCTGATGTATGAGTGTGTGTGTGCGCGTGTGTGTGTGTGTGTATTTTTCTTGGGGCCATCTAACTCCAAATGTTGTTGATTTTATTTGACTTTTTCCTTATTAAAAGGTTCACATCACCTTTCACTGATATTTACTTCAGTAGTTTTAATAAAGGAATGAAGACATTTCCTGAAACCAACATCTTTTACAGTTTCTATCCAGCATATACAGTATGTGTGTGTGTTAAAATGTGTGTCAGTGTGTGTGTGTGTGTGTGTGTGTGTGTGTGCATGTCCTAGAACTCCCAAACAAACCAGGGGGTCAGGCCTCTGGTTACCCCTGGATATCTGACCCCGAGACCCCATTGCCCCATATAAATCTACTGGGCCATGCTGTGTGTGTTTTAGTGTGCATGAGGATTGTGTAAGTACATGTCTTAACGTGTGTGTGTGTGTGTATGTGTGTGTTTGTGTGTGAGAGAGAGAAAGAGAGCGAGAGAGACTGAACAATACTCTCTTCTGTCCATTGTTCCTTTCTTTTCTTTTACATTTTCTATTTACCCTTAGTGAGTTTTTAAATCTACATTTAATGATCTGTCATCCTAAAAAGGTATTCTGGATTTTATGAGACATTCACTGCCAGTGAAGGAGTTTGATATAAATAATGGGTCTTCATAAATATATATAAACCTCAAATTAAAAAATAAAAATAAAAGGCCTCCCCAGATTGTCCTTCCGGTTTTGTCCCCTTTGCTTCCTTTCCTTCCCTCCTCACCTCATCTACCCTTCTATTAACTGTTGTACAGAGATTTACAAAAACACTTTCCTTTATTGCCCTCAAATTAAAGGTATTGAGGTCATCATAAATAAGAACAACAAATTAAATCAAAAATGCCATTTTATCGGTTTACAAATTATCTTCATGAATCCTCATTACAATAATAAATGAAAACATGCAGTTGTGTGTGTTTTTTTTTTTCTCACGTTCCGTCCACTGCATGCTTTTCTTGTGAAGGTCACTGAAAAATAAATTCCAGTAAGGGTAAAGGCTTGCTGCTTGTATCTTTATGCAGCTGGCAGAGGAGACTAAACAGCACTTTTACCACGTGTAGATAGTGTGTACGGCTTAATGTGTTGAATGTTAGTGGATATCAGGCGGCAGGTCTCGTGCTTCACTCTGCTCTACACAGTCAACACTGCGTTTAACCCCTAAATGACATTGATCACACACACCTACACTTACACACACACCTACACACATACCAAACCACCTTAACGTCTTTAATGTGGAGGAAATCAAAAAAAACTGAAATGTGTACATAACCTGCAAAAGATATGCTTATAAAAGCTCTCTTTCATCAACTTATCTACTAAAATATGTAGGATAAGACTAGAATCTCTGTCATGCAGGGTCACTGTTACCCAACATGACCTTAAAAGAAACATATATAATTTGTGATAGTTAAGTCCGTCCCAAACCACGGCACAAAATAAACTGGTCTCTTTACAATGAATACTCACTTTTTTCCATTTAAAAATATATTTTTTCAATTGTTTTATTAAGTGTTGTAGATCCCAAAAAAGGCTCTAAACTCTATATTCAGCCTCAATGAAGTAGGGCTGCAACTACATTAACATTATTACATTTCTGATTAATCTGTTTATTATTTTCTCGTTTAATTGATTGAGTTGTTTGGTCTATAAAATGTCAGAAAATGGTGAAACATGTCAATCAATGTTTCCCAAAAGTCCAAGATGACGTCCTCAAATGTCTTGCTTTGTCCAAAACTGAAATATATTCAGTTTTCTGTCATAGAGGAGTAAAGATACCAGAAAATATTCACATTTAAGAAGCTGGAATTAAAGAATTTTTACTTTTTTTTCTTGAAACATTACTCAGACCGATAAATCGATTATCAGAATAGTTGGCGAATAATTTAATAGTTGAGGTCTAATCAATTCATTGTTGCAGCTCTACAGTTTAGTGATATAACAGAGCCAACAGAGCACAGGTTCAAGCACAAAGCAACCATCCTGGAACCTGCAGGGAATCACTGCCTTCCCCAAAGACACTTCACCAGGCTGTCCAACATGAGACTTGACCCTGGTCGTCAAACATTTGAAAGGGTCGCCCTTCTACACATTTGACCGTGAGGTAAAATGACGTAGGCAGAATTATGGTACAGCGGTCTTGTCTGGCACTCTGCTTACTTAATCCCTAATCTGTTTTTCCAAACATGTCCTGCTCATGACTTCCCTAACTTGCATGCTCACTATTTCTCTACTTTCTTTCCTCTCCCCCGTCTTTTTTCAGCCCTCTCCAACAATCCTTCGTCCTCTTTCCATGTCCCGCTCACTTCATATTTGTTTGTGTACTCACTCTTTCCCTAGCTAACCCTGATCTCCTCTCCTCCTCCATCACTTCCAAACTAATTCACTCCCCACCCTCTCTCCTGTCCCCTCTGTCTCTCCCCTGTTCCCCATTCCCTCTCACACACACACACACACACACACACACACACACACACACACACACACACACACACACACACACACACACACACACACACACACACACCTCTCTCTCTCTCCCTCTCTTGTCTCTCCAAACTCGCTCAAGCACAACTAAGCCGGGGGTTTGAGTCCCAATGAGAGCGGTTAGGGCAATCAGTGCTTTTCACACCCTCTGATGTTCTTAAAAGGTGGAGGGATCAGACGCCCCCGCTGTACTGCTGCACTTCACTGACACACACACACACACACACACACACGCACACACACACACATGCACACGCACACACACACACACACACATATATACAAACTCGCGGAAACCACCTCACATGCTCACATACACAAATGACTGCTCTCATATGCACATACTGCCAACGTGGTCAGACACACTCACAAATCCACACTAACTTGAACACACACACACACACACACACACACACACACACAGATATTCAGTGGGACATCCCGTTGCCCTAAAACGAGCCGGTTACTGGAGTCAAAGCTACCGTACTAACAGAAGACTGGAGACATACAGAGTTTACTAATTACCATTAATCTTCACATTAGAGAAGAAACAAAACTACGCAAAACCAACTCTCTATTTGTGTCACAAAAAAAAAAAACAGGCTTACATGCTCTATGCCTTTGCAGCACTTTGCAGCAAATCCAAAAAGAAGAAGATGGGCTGACAAAAAAGGCTGAATCAAGACGATTAAATGATTCCTTTTATTTGCATATAAAATAATTGGTAGCTGTAGGTCCTATAGTGATTTAACTTTGTATAAAAATGTTTAGAAATAAACTGTACTTTAGCCAAAACTTTTTTTTCCCTGTCATCTCTATTCTTGAGCATGCCCATTTCCACTCCACATGTATTTTAAAGAACACTTTATGGCAGAGGTTTTCAATCTGTTTTTCAGCCAAAGACCCCTTAGAAGGTAGAGAATATACCGCGGACCCCCTCATGTAGGCATATGTCTTATAATTTCACGTATAGCCTATTTTTTACACTTCTATAGTCTTAGTTATGTGAAAGAACAAAACAAGAGAAATGCATTAAAAAGATATTAAGACATGTATTGAACATATTTGCAGATTCTAAGCGTTATAGATTTGTTAGATTAGAATGTATTCTATGAACCATTATACTGTAGATTTAAAAATAAAAATGTTATTTGTTGGACTATGAAGCCTTTTGTAATATACATATATATATATCATGATAATTTAAATTAACGAATCTGAAAATGTTTCGCGGACCCCCCTTTGAGAATCACTGCTTTATGGGACTTTAAAAGGCTGGTTTTCTCATTGATAACAATTCTTTTACTGTGAAATGTGAAAATTTTAACATTTTGTTTTTTATAAAAAAAAAAAAAAAAAAAGAGTGAATGGAGCAAGCTGCAACTGTAAAAAGTTCACAGTGATTCGTAAGAAGTAAAGGAAAGAATTTAAGTGTCACTTTATAGTATGGTTGGCTTTACAAAGAAAAACACACAACTTCAGTATTAAAGTTGATATAAAGCTACCCAAAACCTGCTTAAATACTCAGTCAAGAAAAAACAACATTGATGCTTTAAAATAGATTAAATACACTTAACATACAGCATGCAAAGGAAGCGTGCATGTGTGTGTGTGTCACCAGCAAGGTCTCAAGTTAAAATGCTTAGAAATAGTCCTTGCTGGTGTATCATTCAGGTCTGTGGGATCAGGTGTGCATGATGGTGTGATATAGAATGCAGTTAGGAAACTGAATGTACAGCTCCACGCTCACCGTAATGCGGCAAAGAGCAGTGACGCTATCAATTTACACCGTAACGGACAACACAGTCACTTTGCACCAAAGTGAAAGACACCAACACACACACTCACTCACACACTCACACACACACACACACACAGAGAGCACGGGCACAAAGTTCAGGGGGATTAATTCACTGCATCATGTCATCAATCCTACCTTACCCCCTACTGTCAGAAAGGAAGGGAAAATTTGTAAAAAAGGAAAACTGAAGCACAGTTCCCTTAATACTGAGCTAATATCTCCATCTTCTCTCCACCCATTCTCTCTTCCCTCTTTTCTCCTTTTACTTTTACTCAATTTTCCCCTCTTTTTGTTCTACTTTCCTATCCTCTCTTCATCAATCCATCCTCTCCCGTAGCCTCGGCCAGCCCGCCTTGATGAGCGGAGGCTCTTAGTCACATTGAGGTCAGTCTGCACACACACACACACACACACACACACATGGACGGGGTCATCCTGGCAGGGTTACGCTGCACAAAGTCAGCTTCCCATAATGTGGCTGCTGTCGCCTGCATCACACCCTCATGATCCAATTAGGAGCCTCGATTCCTCCAATCAGCTGCTGTGGCAACCAACGGGTAGACGGGCAGGCAGAGGCAGGCGGGCAGCGCCAATCTCCTAAGTGCTTTTAAGGGATTAGAAGGTGGGTGGAAAGTGGGGAGGGAGGGGAACACCCCCCTCTCTCTCTCTCTCTCTCCATCCTTGGGGCTCTCGTTTTGTTGCTGAGATCGGAGCACTACAATACCTCATAATTGGCCTCACAAATTATTGCTGCACTTCCAAATACAAGTGGAAGAAGTATGGAAGGAATGATGAAGGGGAAGTGGGAAATTGGTCACACAGAAGCTGGAACAAGTGAGGGAATAAAGAGAAAGGAAAGAGGGAGCAGAGGGAGAAATAATGTACTTTAAAGGCCCCGACACACCGAGCCCACGGTCGGCCATCGGACAGTTTGGGGCCGTCGGTGAGCGTCTGTCGGCCTAGTTTTTGCGGTGCGTCCCGCACCGTCGGCTCTAGTCGGCCCAATTCAGCATGTTGAATCGGCGGCGAAGCTCATCGGGGAGAGAAATCACTCTGATTGGCTGTTCAGCTTAAACAAATCAGTGCACAAGAAGAGAAACGGAAGAGAGGAAATCAAGCCAACGAGTCAAGTCAAGAGGAAAAACACGGAAGGCTCTTCTCATTTTTCATCTTCATCACATCTGATCATTCCAATACACGGATATTTTCACAACGACATGAACATCTGGAATGAAGCTAAGTGGTGAGTGAGATCGGTGTGAAAATGGTGAGCAAACGGTGCTGTATTCTATGTACGTATCATAACAACGGCTTGTATATCCGCCGTCCTCGGTCTTCCGGTTTCCCTTTTTGAATGACGAATACAGACGACCGCCGCCTGCTGGTGCGGAGAGTTATTTCCTCTCACGCAGGCGCAGGACGTACGTGCTAACTGGCCGTCGACTGTAGTCTTTGCGGTGTGTTCAAGTACAACTTGTCGGCCAAAACTAAGGCGACGTGAGCGACGCAACAGTCGGCCTTCATCGCTGCTAGTTCTCTGATGTCGGTTCGGTGTTTCTGGGCCTTAAAGTGCAAGTATCACATGGAGAGATTGTAAGAAAGGAACGAAGAGGAAAAATGAACAAGGGGATGGAGGAAGGATGAAGTATTTAAGACTCAAGAGAAGCAGCAGTACCTTTTGACCCTTTATGACCTCTTTAGGTCTAAGGATGGATGCAGTAGGGCAGTATGGTGAGTTTAATACACATTTTAAGGTGCTACAAAGTGCTAAGAATACATTTCAGAGGTATTTAGCTTCATGCAGTGAGTACACATGGTAATGTGTGCATGTGCATGCCTTCGCAGATTTACTTGTGTAATCCATTAGCTTTTGAGAGAGAGAGGAAGAGAGAGAGAGAGTGGGAACAAGGGAGAGAGAGCGAGATGTTGATAAGGTTCAGACACCTGGCTGTAGAGAAGCTGTTATCAGAGCTGCTAAAGGGCAGAGAACACAGGAAACCACAAACACTGTAAATTACAGATACACTATCTACAGTATATCTACCTTTTGCTTATGCAGTAATAACACTCACTAATTAGACACGCACACAAACACACACACACACCATATCCAGGAAAAAAATACAAAAAACACACACATAGATCTTTAAAGATGCACATATGAGCACACAGACATACACACCACACTTTAGTTCGGCCTCATGCACCTTTTATCGGTGCAACCAGTCAAAGTGTTAAATATGCAGAGACTTTATCTTCAATAAACCATTTAGTGAAAGCCTATATTTAGAAGAGAAGAATAGATGTTTGTTTAAAGGCTTTTAGCAGCCATTATCCACAGATCTCACACACACAGGAGTTGGGGGCATGTGGTAAAAATGTGTGTTATAATATCTTTACTCAAACATTTAATATCTAAAATTCTGATATAGAGAAAATACCACCAGGCTTGTGCTTTTAGTGCGGTTGGCTTATCTACTGTATGTCAAGCACACACATGCAAACAAACAGGTAGGAAGCGTTAGACCAATGAGGAGCTGATAATTTACATCACAGCTGATAATATACTCAGTGTTTTTATGTAATCTATGACCTCTGTTGAGATTTGTAGACGGCCAAATGCAACTCCGCTGGCAGACCTAAAGCACTCGCTCCTCCTGAGCCTTGAGTTACGCTGGCCTGTAGAGTTGATTCACTTAATCAAGTCACATTTCATAATACAGGGAGGTAAGCTGTCCAATTACAGCAGAGATCCAACAGAAATGTCAAGTAGGTGTCATATACTGCCATGCCAAATTCAGTAGAGCAAGCACTGCTTCTCCTTTGGCTTGAGAAGTGCTTTCATACACTCCTTGTATGACTGTACTTAGTGAGAGGACTTCTAATGTAAAGGACTATATGCTAGAAAGTAAGCTTTATGTAAAGCCTTAAAGGGATAGTTCAGGTGTTTTGAAATTGGGTTGTATGAGGTATTTATCCATAGTCGATGTATTACTTACAGTAGATGGTGGTTGGCACGTCTCAAGCTTGGAGAAGCAGACAGGAGCACCGGCACGGGAGCAAAGAGTTCTGTGGACAGGGACGGCAGAAAAACGCATTTTAGCAACCTATAAGAAAGATTCACGTTCAAGATATCCGTTTAAGTGCTGCTGGCTTTGGAGAGAGCTGAGATACGTTTCACTTTCAGTTCAGTTCCCAGACGGAAAGGGTTGTCTGACGGCAAGATAAGGCTGTAAAGATATTCTAAATAGGTGATGCTTTCTTTCTGACTATTTCTGACTTCACTGACTATGGATGAAAACCTCATATAACATCACTTCAAAACATCCCAACTATCCCTTTAAAGCTTGACATGTAGAAAATTGTTACTGTGGTGAATGAAGTGTAAACAACCTGATCAACTATCCATTAATACATTATATTAATATTAATGTTGTGCTAGACTGTGACACTTCACTTTGGAGGAGGGAAAAACTCTACAGAAATTAAACTGTTTCTTGGGTGCATTTCGAGTCAGTGGAAGTCAGTCTATAGCAGGTTTTACCACATGCAAACCAGTGACTTACATTGTCCTCACCGTAGTAGGAAATGTGAAATGCAATTAATAACTAACACATTAATAATGTATTCGTTCACTGGCAGTGGTCAGCAAACAACCTGCATCGTACTGTATCAGAACTAACTGCCTGATAACTTTTATTTACGTAGTTTTTAAGGTCAACATTGTTGTGTTGGTCTCTGTGAGTGTGTGTGTGTGTGTGTGTGTGTGTGTGTGTGTGTGTTTGTGTGTGTGTGTGTGTGTGTTTACCCACCACTGTGCAGGTTTTATCTTTCTCCTAAGCATTTTGCTTTAGGCGTCAGGACCTCAATTAAAGAGAACTGCTTGTAGCAGTCATGAGCTTGACACACACACACACTCGCACTTGCGTGCACATACACGCACACACCCATACACACGGCACCTCTAAAGTATGAATATTTCACAATATCTAAGTCCTTTTACCTTGGAATGACCTGATTGTCCCACCCTGTGTGTGTGTGTGTGTGTGTGTGTGTGTGTGTGTGTGTGTGTGTGTGTGTGTGTGTGTGTGTGTGTGTGTGTCACTTCATTTCCATAGAGGTATGTGGAAGTGCATTCAATCTACTGCTCGAGCAAAGACATGGACACTAATACAGACACAGAGGACTTGGTCCAATGACACAGAATATTCAGAGCATTAATGCCCTTTTTGTTAGTTTTCACATCTTGGTGGCTTAGTGATGTAGCGGTTGTCCTATATTCACCACACTGTGGGATGAAATATAACTCATGACATTAATCACATCACATTTCCTTCTGAACCACCCACGCTTTCTTTAACTATTCCCTAAATAGTATTTGATAAAAAATATATGTATTTGTGATGTAAAGGGCTTGAAATAAATCTCACTCATCTTCAGAGTTCCCTCTCGAAGATGGATTTACAATAAAGTCAGTCTTCAAACGTGCATCAATTAATAATTATCATAATTATCTTACACTGCATTTTTACGTTGCATGCCACTGGGTTGAGTTCCCCACAAGGTTCACTGGACTGCTTTATGGCATAAAACAAGATTTCTGAAGCTCTCAGAATTTCTTGCATTTTCATAAAAAAAAAAAAAATATTAATTCAACTCTATGATCAGCTTCAAAGGCGTGTCTTTGCACGCTCGCATGTTTTTTTTTTGTTTTCCAAAAGCAGCTAAATCATAGGTGTTTCATACAGCTGTCACCTACTTTAATAGCTACAGCGAGTTCGTTTGCACACAAAACGCACATGCAGACACACACACACACACACACACACACACACACAGGTAAAATGAGAGCAATAGGGGAATTGCTTTTCCTCGCTCTTTCTCCATGGTCATTTAAGAGGCCCAGTTAAAAGTGTCTGAGAAAAAAAAAAATGCTACCCACATTCTGTGTGCATTAATCACATACGGCAGCCTCTCTCTTAGTTCTCAGCCCGGCATCAATTACCAGGCTTTTTAAACAAATTCTCCTCACAGAGGTGAGCTGAAGCTCGCGCTAAAGAGCCAGGCCGGCAGTAAAGGAACATTTAGGGAAAAAGGCACACAGTGTATTAGAGCTAGAACGGCTGTGTCTAGGACAGATGATTTTCCTCATCTTTCTATAAAGAAGCATATTGTGGCTGATCCTCACTTCCTTTTAGGGGATGTGTGTTATTTCAGGTGTGTTATTAAGAAACAGGTACAAGTTGTGGTGAGAGTTAAGGTCAGACTGGTTAGTCCACTGTAATATTAATTAAAAAAAAAAACTGAAACACTACTCAAATCCACTGTCCCACATGGAGAGAGAGGCAGGAGAGGAATGAAGTGAATCCGGGGGAAATAGAAGTCACTCACAGCATGTCGCTTGCTAATTTTAAAAAGAATAATGAAGGAAAGGAGCATTGCCCTGACACAACTGTTTTACCCACGTATTCTCTTTAAATGCTTCCTCTTTTCCTCCTCATCCTCACTGTCCCCTCTCATCCCTTTTCTTCCTCTGTGTCCTCTCTCGCTCTCTCTCTCTCTCTCTCTCTTTACCCTGTGCTTGCCAAACACCTCTCTCTTGTGTTCACATGAAAGACAATTAGACCCAGCGACATCAAACCTGCAATGACAGTTAGTGTCCACACACACAGAGGCACAATCCACCTCTCCTCTGCCAGACAGATTTCTGTTCACCCCTAGAGAGGAAGGAGAGGAGGAGAGGGGAGGAGAGGAGAGGGGAGGAGAGGAGAGGGGAGGAGAGGAGAGGAGAGGAGAGGAGAGGAGAGGAGGGAGGGAGAGGGAGGGAGGGAGGGAGGAGGAGAGAGGAGGAGCAGGAGAGAGAGGAGAGGAGAGGGAGGAGGGGAGAGGAAGAGGAGAGGAAGAGGAAGGAGAGAGGAGAGAGGAGAGCAGAGGAGAGGAGAGGAGAGGAGAGGAGGGGAGAGGAAGAGGAGAGGAAGAGGAAGGAGAGAGGAGAGAGGAGAGCAGAGGAGAGGAGAGGAGAGGAGGGGAGAGGAAGAGGAGAGGAAGAGGAGAGGAGAGAGGAGAGGAGAGGCAGAGGAGAGGAGAGGCAGAGGGAGAGGAGAGGAGAGGAGAGGAGAGGAGGAGGAGAGGAAGAGGAGAGGAGAGGAGAGGAGAGGAGGAGAGGAGGGGGAGAGGAGAGGAGAGGAGAGGGGAGGAGAGGAGAGGAGAGGAGAGGAGAGGAGAGGAGAGGAGAGGGGGAGATGAGAGGAGAGGAGAGGAGGGGAGAGGAGAGGAGAGGAGAGGAGAGGAGAGGAGAGGAGAGGAGAGGAGAGGAGAGGAGGAGGAGAGGAGAGGAGAGGAGAGGAGAGGAGAGGAGAGGAGAGGAGAGGAGAGGAGAGGAGAGGAGAGGAGAGGAGAGAGGAGAGGAGAGGAGAGGAGAGGAGAGGAGATCTTGGGCCAGTTAAACAGATTGTCATCGTGTAGTGTGCATTTACATGATACCTGAAAATTAGAGGCAACTCCTCATTTATATCCCCAATATGAAGAAAAGGAGCAGGAAGCAGTATGTATGGATAGATGTGTCTCTGTCTCTGCAAATAGACTACATACCATACGCCTCTATATGAGTGTATATGTGTGTCTGTCTGCTTATAATCATCAGCATTATCATTTGATGATTTCAATAACAACAACACAACTGATTGGTAATATCAATCTTTGCTGTTGCTTCAAGGGCCGGACACACTGC